>VYZT01053479.1:4152-51613 GCA_013400735.1 Pomatostomus ruficeps
GAAACCAAGGGAATAAAGTCTGAAGGAAATCACAGAATCAGTCAGGTTGGAAGGGACCACAGTGAAATATGTAGTCCAATCTCCTTGCTCAAGCAAGGTCAGCCTAGAGCACATGGCACAGGATTGTATCCAGATGGTTCAAGAGGTTGAGGAGGGAAACTCCACAACCTCTCTGGGCAATCTGTTTCAGTGCTGAGTCACTCCCACAGTAAAGAAGTTCTCCTCATGTTCAGGTGGAACTCCCTGTGCATCAGTTTCTGCCCTTTGCCTTTGGTTCTATTGGTTGGCACCACCAAGAAGAGCCTGGAAACATCCTTATGACACCCTCCCTTTAGATATTTATACACTTTAATGAGTTAACGTGAATGGAGATAGCTGGAATATAAACAGTGTATTTCCTGCAAAACAGCCAGAAGGGATCATTCTCAGCCATGCCTAAATCTTCTTGCTAAACCTCACTAAGGTATGTCTGACTCTTTCGACCTGGGGTTAGTTGCCACAGATGACTAGTACTTGCAGTGTCCTCCCATAAGGGCTTTAAGTCAGATGAAAAACAGGCTTAAAGCTTCCAGGACTATTTCATGGTGTGGTCAGAGTAAATAATCACACTAGTCTTTTTTGACCATAGAAACTATGAGGCTTTGAACTCTTCCTTAGCATTTCCCAGCAGCTCTCTTCTTCATTTTCCTAGCATCCCTCCACAGCATAGGGAATGCTGTAATGTTATGATCTCCCAGAGGAATATCATCATCTAATGATCAAAGAAGGGAAAAATCAGAGGAAAATATTAGAAACCATATGAAGAGTGTGAAAATTAGTTAAGAAGTATAAAGTATTTAAAAGATTCCACTGCACCACCATTCCTGTCATTTCTATTTTTTACTTTGTTGAAAAGCTATATTTCTATAATCTGCCACAGGGAGTCATCAGGACATCACAGGAAGGTCTCTACCTTCTCACTTCCTCAATGATAAATGCAATGGATTTCTCTCATTGCTCTTCTCTGAAGTTATCTATACAAGTTTGCCGACATATTCCACAGGCAAATAACCAATTTCTAAATAATGATGGCAAAACCAGCATTACAGGAGGAACAGTGCTAATCAACACAGATGTATACTAAATAAATTAAAAAGTTCCAACCCAACTTATTTTCTTACAGAAGAGACCTCAAGAAACGGCAAAGATTTAATTGTAGAATTGCTATTGTATCTTTTATCTATGAAATATTCAAATAAGTCTCAAAGTCTAACATTCTGTGAGACTAAAATGGACTGACTAAAGATTTTAAACTCCTAGGTAACTAAATATTAAAATCCCATCTTGTGATAACCACAACAGTTATTTCAAGTCTTGACAGAGGTACATATTTTTAACATTTTACAGAACTGGAAGGTAGAAGAGATTCTATATGATACCATGAATGTACAATTAAAATAAGCATCCTAAAATAGCATTAATATAATTTTTATTAATGTTTTTCATATGTCTGGGGAGTAATAAAACCAGATATTTTTCCTGATTGCTGTTCCACTTCATCATTTCTGTACTGACAGTGGTATTCCTGTACCCTGATGCTGTCATTCTCTCCTTAGCTTGTCAGAGGGTTAGATTTAATTTGTGATTCAGTTGTCTGCCAGTTAGGTGCCAGCATACCACCCATGTTGGAATGGTGTCCGAACTCAAGAATTAGGCACCCAGACTCTTACCTGATGCATGTCCTACTGGAAGCTGTGCCCTTGGGCAGAGTGGAATGTCCCTGGAGCAGAGGCAGAGTGCACAGTGGAGGCATTCTACTCTCCTTGAGGAGCACCAAAAGGTTTTCACAGTTTTCAAAAGCAAAATCAATCTATTTTATGAAGACAAATGCAGAGAAAACACACATTCTTTGAAAATAATTTCCATAGAAAACTCTTCATTAATTTACTATGGGGGATCTTCTGAGAGAAGAACTTCCATTTTTCCTTGTTATGACACAATTATAAAAATGCAGACTTTAAAAAAAAAAACCAACAAAACCCAAAAAGTGTAGGGTTTAAAATGTAGGGTTTATGACATTTTATTTGTGACAACAGCCTTATAAAGGAGATTTTGCATTTAAAAAAAATTTATGGAGCTAGAGAAACTGCATGGAGAATTAAGCCTATTTGAAGCATTCTGGACACTAGCCCTTTGAAAAACTCATCATAAACGGAGGATGTTGCTAGGATACTATGGCTACCATCATCAGGATAATGCAGTGGGATATATATATATATTTTTTTTTAAACAAGAAACCTTTATCAATGAGCGCCACAGACTATAAGCATTATCAAACCCACCTGGTATATTAAAGATTGAATAGAACATTAAATTTTATGCTGAAAAGACAAAGTGAAGTTAGTCTTCAAAGTGAAGCCCATCAAAGACTGTCACAAGAAACAGATACAATGCTTGTTAGCTGATGAATAGAAGTACATAGACATGTGGCTCAGAAGTGAGCTGAGAACAGAAGCCAGAGAGACTGAAGAAAATGAGTGAACAGATGTTGCTGCTGAGGTGAGGGAAGTGGAATCAAAGACACCTAAAAAATAAGAACCAAAAGTGACCATAAATGGGTGCTGAATTAGTCTTCTGATTAGGAATGGTTAGTTAGTTGAAATGATCAAAAGAGAGGATCAAAGGAGTATATGGAAACTATACAAAACTGAAGTCAAATTAGGTGAATGGGCAAAATTGTGACTCTGTTGAGAAAGCACAACAACTTCTCAACTAGAAGAGGCCAATAGATAGTCTTCAATACATTTTCATGTCAAAGAAAGTGTCCAAGGCTCTCCAGGCTGTTCAGGTATCTATGCTATTCCAGTGCAGTTTTGCCTTTGAGAGACTGGGTCTGCAGTCAGAGCAGAACAATTCACAAAAAAAATCAGCTTGCATGACAAATTTCCTACTCTGCCTGAGGAAGAGTGCAAAGGTATTTTCTCCTAATTAAAATATGAATGCTGTCATCTGATAATCTTCCTCGTGAGAAATAACAAGCTCACTAATTGAATGTGCGATTTCTTGACATTTAAACAGGTCAATTCTCTTTTCCCTGTGTCTGATCATTTATTTGAGGTGCTACTTTCAGGCATGTTTATTATACTAACCAAAATTAATAACCAGCATAACAGACCCTTCTAAAACAGAAGGGTGAGTAATGTAGTTTTGTCCTTCTGCTCAACTGAAGTTATTTTAATATAGAAAATAACTATAATTAAATAGAGGATAGAGATTTCATTTTTATGAAGTTCCTCATCATCTTCTGATGTCTGTCTTTCATAAGGTCATGTCTTTATTCCATTTGGCTTTAATGAATAAAATGTTATTGCGTAAAACTCAAAGAACATGGTAAGACAGTAGAATTTTAATTTAGTGATATTATTTCTGAAAAGAGTGTTACTGTAAATAGATTACTAGTTCTGCCGTGGATAGAGTGGAAGACCTGTGGACACAGACTTTTATTTTTAAGAGCTTATGTGACTTGCACAACTGTAATAACCGAAAACAGATCTTGATTTTTAGTGCAATAGTGAGAATATGATAAATCATATATTAAGTGTAGGCTTCAACAAGTCAGTCTAAAATTAAATTATCTCTTTCACAAAAATTCAAATCTTCTTGAAATTTCCTTTAGTCTGAATGGAATTGAAGAGTTCAAGTTTCCAAATATTCTGCAAATCAAAATTTTAAAAGCATTCTCTTTTGAAAATGCAAACCCAGTCTCTGTGACTTTACCATGCTATTAATCACAGGATAACAGCATAAGCTGAGTTGGAAGAGACCCACAAGGATCAAGTCCAACTCCTGGCCCTGCACAGGACCATCCCCAAGAGTCACACCATGTGCCTGAGAGCACTGTCCAAACACTTCTTGAGCTCTGCCAAGCTGGTGCTGTGACTGCTTCCCTGGGGAGCCTGTTCCAGTGCCCAGCCACCCTCTACATGAAGAACCTTTCCCTGATATCCAACCTAAACCTTCCCTGACACAGCTCCAGGCCATTCCCTCAAGTCCTGTCACTGTCACCACAGAGAAGAGATCAGTGCCTGCCCCTCCTCTTCCTCTTACAAGGAAGCTGTAACTGCAATGAGGTCTCCCCTCAGTCTTAATGAAATATAAATTCCTTATTTCATAAAGCTATTTAGATGTATGAAAAAGTTATATAAGTTAGAGTTTTAAATGTTTTGAAGTAGGGAATGGCCTTCTTCACCAGATATCTAAAGACAATCTGGCATTTATTACCATCTGCTTTATTCTTCAGCAGTATGAACTTAATTTATGTGATCCTTCTGATAAAAAAAAAATGCATGCCCTTCATTGTTTGACTTTCATGGCTTGGATTTTTTTATTTGGGTTTTTTTTCCATAAGTGGGATGTCTGCCAGGAGTTGACCTGTTATCTTTATATTTATGCTGTAATACCCGAAGAGTTTACAATAGTCAACTGTTTGTTACCCTACGGCAGGAACACAGAGTAGGCAACGACTATTATGTAGCACTGCAGTTCTCAGACCAGGATGGTAATTGCAATTAGAGATGGTTTGAGTTCATATACCAGGTTATTAACTGAAGCAGTGAGAAACAGATATACTGCCTGCTTAGGACAGAGAACTAGGGCAATAACCTCACATGCTGCAGCAGTGGAAAATGGCAAAACATGTCAGAGCTCTCAGAAATTATAATTTTCTGTGTGTAGCTAAGGTCAACAGTTGACTTTAGTATAATGAGGAATAAAATACTCAGAATAAAAGTGGTGTTTTATCTTTATTTTTGATCATTTTTATTTTAATGTGTGATAAGAGACTGAGCACTTTAGCACTTGTGATATATTTTATGTTTTTATCTTTTCTTTCTTAAACTATCCAAACCCTAAGTATTCTGCTTTAAACTCTTAAATTTATCTTAAACTTTTAAGGTTTGGAAAGGTCTTAATTTTATAGGCCTTCTCCATAAATTGATGACTCCAGAAAGATTTAATAATAGCCTAAAACAGATAGTCAAATTGGGCAGAACAAACCCAGTAGGTAAATGAGCATTGAATTGCACTTGAGTCTCTTATCAACTTGGCTTCAGTAAGAATCCAGGCAATTGAACTGGCAAATTCAATTGCCAGAACAACACTTAGTGCCATTTGAGATTTCCTGAATTGTCTGAGATATCTGCACACAAATTATATATATACCACATGACAGAGGTAAACACCTAATTTAGGCATCAACATTGAATTGAATCTATCCCCTATCTTTCTGATGGCTGAAGTTAAATGTTATAAAAATCTATCTAAAAAAGACAATACAGTTGACTAAACACAGCTCCTAACGCCACTTGCAATATCCTAGGGTCTCCAGGATATCTGCATCAAACTGTCAGGTATGCACAGGCTCTGTAGAAGACCAACTCAAATTTTGGGCCAGTAGCTGAAAAGCTCAAAAGAAATCTTTCATAAAGAAGTCTTAAACATAATTTTGAACCACCCTAAACCACCTCAGATGACACTGTCTCTAAAGTACCACATTAAAATATATAAATATTGGTAAAAGGAGAAATGAAAACCATGTGCTTATTATGTTGCAATTATTAAAATATTAAATTTACTGTACTTGGTTTCAATAAGATGTAAGTCTGGAAGAACTGAAGATTTGGGAAAGAATTATTTCTTCTTGAATACCATCTGCAGTTTCAAATTTCCCTTTTTGACCTATTTATTTGAATAAGGATTTATTCAAATCTCAGCTTTGATAGATTACAAGTGTTCCCTATGCAACACACTGAAAATCATGAAAAGGTTTTGTGTTTCCTTACATGAAAATTCATCTCTTTCAAAATCCATAAAGGGCAAAGTATGCTGCTAATCTACATATATCAATTCACTTTCCTTTATACCTAGAAAATCTTATTTTGTACAGGGTAAAAGAAAGAATGATTTATGTCTATCTGAGAGTTTCATTCTGCATTCTTAGTCTCTCATCCCAGTATTTAATTTAATTTGTTAATGGTAAATATTGTTATCCAAAACTTATCACTGAAGAAAAATTACCAGGAAAGGAAGAGTCATAGAACCTGGCTGAAATATGTAGGTTGTTATTAGCTAAGGAGATATAGCCTTAAAGCTGTTAATATGCTATGGAATGCACAGGAGTGCATTCTTCCTGGACTTTTTTGGCCACACTGCTGCTATGGAGCACAGTCAGTTGACAGATAATGAGGAGAAATGTGGTCTTTAAGATAACTATGATCCAGCACATTGACTATTTGAAAAATAAATTGGATACAGAACTGACATGGTTGTAATATACATTGGTCATTTGTTGGAATATGCAAAGGAACTGTATTAAAACCTAAGATTAAAAATAAAAATAGTGTCAAAATTAGAGGAAGATTCTATATGCATAGAACCATGGAATAGTTTGAGTTGGAGGGGACCTTTTAAAGGTAATCAAGTCCATTTTTATCACTGAGATCCATTTGCTAATCTTGATTTGTAATTGTCAAATATTTAAGATTGGGAACAATTAATTTTGTAGGATTAATTTTTAGCCAGACATTGGTAATAAATAATTAGCTTTTGTGAAAATTAAAAATACACAAACTACATGAACATGCCTCCCTAAGTGCAATGTTTTTATTTATAAGTTATGGCCTTTTTTTCAGCCTGTGACACTTCTTACTTGTGGCAGTGAGCTAGGGGAAATCCCCTAGCTGCCATGTTTTAGCCCTGTCAATCATAGATTGTGTTCCACCTCTGGTATTTTAATATTCATCACACTGTATTACTATTCAGCAATTGCCAGAAACTTCTACCTTTTTGTAACATTCATAGGTTAATGCAAATATGTTCCGCCTTTGCCCAGAACTCATTGGAAAACTGTCATCCCACGTCAATCTGTAATTTGGTAAGAACCTGGACCCTATTCTTCAGACCACCCCTTTCCTTTCCCCGTAAAACTCTGTGTAACCACCCCCTCGAGGTCTTTATGATAGCCCATATCTTGAAGAAACAATAAAAGCCTGGGTACTGCTATCAAGAGTCCATTGTCTCTTTGCTTCTACCTGCTTTATTAACATCGGCTGCTCTGCCTAACACTGCGAAGGCAATACCTAAGTAAATAAATAAATAAAAAAATACCACTCCTCCACAGCGACATGTCTATCTGACCCAGGGCGCTGGATAAATTTTGTCCCGCAGAACATCGGGCAGTTTTGCTGTCCCCGAAAAGCGTTACTTACTTTCTCTGCAAATAAGCCGGGGCATAGTAATGATGAAAGCACATTTCAGTCACAAAAGTAATACAACACATTACTGACACCTCTGGACCATGCTACATTGTATGGAAGAGCCCATCCAGAGATGCATGAAACAGACAGACTCCACACAAATCCTTCTAGGACATTAGCTCAAACTCTTCAGTGATACAGTGACATTCATCTGTGGCACATCAAAAAAAGGGATTCAAATACCTTATTCCCAGAAAAACAGTTACTGTCCCTGTTTATTTCTTGTTGAATAAAATAATGGAAAAGTAACTGAAAGTAATTTAACTATGTGAACAAGATCATACTCCATTGAGCTACCAGCCATCAGGTAATGCCAGACATTGCTCACTAACCAATACCCCAGTTTAAATCAGTCACACTCACTAGAATGCTGATATTAATTATTTGCTAGTTGGGTTGTTTGTGCACTAGAAAGGAGGACAGGAATTGAGCAATGTAAATGAAAGTATACACAGCTGCAGTGATTCCCATCTCCCAGATGAAAAGAAGTCAGGCAGTGCTGTGCCAGGACTATGATTCCACTAACAGATATCTATTTTTTATGAGACTATGCCCCTTCTCCATTTACTCATTATTGTCAGTATTCCAACATTGCTGATACTCACATGCTCTGCTCTACATTAAACAAGATCCTAGAGCAGTGTTTAGAGGTACGATTCAACATGCAAAACACCACCGTATATGTGGATAATTCCTGAGCTCTCTAGCTGGAGTGTTGGAAGGGGCTGGGGCAGGGGCATTCTTTCCCTCAAAGGAGTGCATGGGTGCACAGTACTTCCTCCAGTCGGCTGCAGAGCTCATCTTGGTGCTAGCCTTGCTGCTGCTGCTGCTGCACTCAGAAAAGGGGAAGCATGACTCTGAGAGATTTTACCTAGTTACAAAATTCAGTGGGGGGATGGACCCCCACACACCCACAGTAAGTGTTTCCCCTGTATGCAGCAGTTCTCTAAGTGTGTGTGCATGAACACAGGTATGTACAGTCAGGGAAACTACAAAACTGTAAAACACCTTTATGAGGTCTGATGCAATATGCAGATTTGCCAATGGATAAAAGATTTAAAAATAAAACATGTTTGGTAAGTTCCAGTTGCTGCTTGCCAACTTGGAAAGAAGAGTGATCAGGGTAAAGTAATTAAACATTTTTAGCCTTCCTTTTCCATGTTATTGTCTTCATTTTATTGCTCAGTGTTAAGTAATAATAAATATTGCTTCAAAGCACGAGCTCTGAGGTCCTCCCCTCCCTGCACTCACGCTCAGGGTTCTCAGCCACAGTCTCTAGTCACCATTTGTGAGTAATCACAGACTGGCACAACTACCATTAAACACAACAGAGCACAAATCTGGTTAGCAGAAAAGACTGCACTTTATAGCCTTTAGCTCAGCAATAAGATGTTTTTGAGATTCCTCCTTGTACAGTGCATTGTAATGGGTTGTGTGATTAACAAGCACCACTGTCAATGGAGTCAGACACCAGAGCAAAACATTTCCCTGCTCTTGCCAAGCAACAAATTTAGGGCCCAATTCAGTTTGAGTACAGCCAGTTTCCTTCCTACAGAAGCTGGCCATGATTTTTACTGAAATAAGCTCTTTGCTTTTAGAATGCAGATGAGAATTCAAGACAACCTAATTAAAAACATCAGTGATTTTTTTTTTTCCATTGCAGTTTGGTTCTACTTGACATGATTTAATGTCAGATAGCTCTGAGCTTCAGAGCTTTTCTAGATGTATGGCTGCAGCAAAGGATTCTTCATCTGTCCCAGGAACAGTGTACCTTCTGCTAGATGACTTTATTTTTTTAATTCTAGAAATGTAAATCACTTCTTCCAAGATCATGTTCCTTTCCTATTAAGCTACTACTTTCTCAAATATTCATGTTGGCTTCCCAGCATAATAATAAAATCACCTCTTAGCCTCTACAAAATATTTTTATAGTCAGTTTGTTTGGGCATCGTTAGCCTAGCACAAAAATTCTCTGCAAGCAAAATACTGGTAACTCACAGGTACAAAGCAATTATTTATTGGCCAGTGCACATAAAAGACAGATGGTATTTAGTGAACTGTGAGGTTAAGCATGTGTGTGCTCACACTCCAATACAGCAGCTGGAATGCCTTCACCAGGCAGGCGGGTGTTCCTGAGGAGCGAGGGGTTGGTGGCCACGGCTCCCACGAGCCACCATGGGGGCAGAACTGTCCCTCCCTCCTACTCCATCAACACTGACAGATCAACCCCAGCCTGGCAGTTCCTGGCTGTCCCTGAGTAGACCAGCCTCCAGCTACTTTCTCTTCATTTCTTTCCCTTAAGATGTTAGCATTTCATGTCAATGTTTTCTCTGCCAAGTCCTTGGTCTCCTAGCAATTGCATATCATCAGTCCTGCCTCTCTCTGTAATGTTTTACTTTTCTTATCCCTGTACAGACGGTCTCACAGCTCTGGCTCAGCAGTCCAAGTCAAGGTTACACAGCTGGAGGGTATCAAAACTGGACCCCTTACTCAAGCAGCTAAAACCCCAGCAGTGGGAGGCTACAGAGAAAGGGTTACAGTGTGCCATGGCATCACATGTGATGCTTTCTTGGACACTATTTTATTCCGCTCACACCTAATTCCTGATTACTTCCCTGATCCTTCTGACTCCAGTTCCTGTTTTTCGCCCCCAAAATGGAGTTCTGAAAGAACAACTATAACTACTAGCTTCCTTCAATTATTCTTTAGTTTTGTAACACTTGCTATCCAGAGTTGCCACCAACTATTGTGTGTTGGCTGTCCAGTATCAATTTGCAAACTACTATTCATAGAAACAATGTTTGGCACAAGTTTAACACTGTAGGGTTATGATACTGTCTCAGTAGGGAAAGGATGTAATTCTGGACTTTTTCCCCTATGAGTGAGCAGAATTTTAGCTAAGGAAATATGTTTTCTTCTCCTTTCATCCTCTTCTCATCAAAACTCAAGAGGGACATCCAGAAAGGACACCATATGCTTGAGAATATGCCATAATATACTTTGTGAGCCCTGTAGTTGCTGCTGCCCTTTACCCATTAAAACTGCAGACAGCAGTGTTTCTAGGTGGCCAGATCATGTTTATCACAGTACATAAATCCTGTGTGTCCAAACTGATCATGAAGTGCAGCAGTCATTTCTCTGGGGCTTCCTGAAACCTTCAGCAAGTCATCAAATTCCTCTTTCCTGGGCAGGGGGAAAAAAAAAAATCATTTAAACCCAAATGATATATTTACTTACATGATAAATGAGAATCTGTGCTTGAATCTAGTTGTAGGATAACTTCCAAACTGTGTTGTGTAGTCAGCCAAGTTATAACATATATTCAGACAGGGTAATATTGATCTGAAGTGGTACACTGTGAGTCCAGAATATTGTGGCTCACTTCCAGCATTTCAAACATAGAACTACGTAGGAAAAATACTACTTATATTCAGATGCTTAATTCAAGTCTAAAATTTTTTTGGACAGAAACTATATCAAAATCAACCAACTGATTTACTATTCTTCCTCAATTTCACAATATTGTCTCTGTGCAGTCTTTTTACAGAATGCAAAATGAGCAGAAACTATATATACAATGGAAACATTAAACTGAATTTATGCCAAAAGTGAATGCATAGTGCATAAACATCAATCCTGATCTGACTGTTTTGCTCATCTAAGCAGAACAAAGCAGTCAGTAACACCTTTCAGGAACAATATCCATCGAGTAATATAACACACAGGTCTCCCCAGGGTCTAATTTGAAGGTCATCTCCACCTGATTTAAGACACAAAATCCAAATTTTCACATCTGTTACTTTGGACCTACCCTAAAGTGATCCACAATCTGCTCTTCAAAGTCCTTTTGGGATTGGCCCTTCTTCCTCTGTCCCTACTTGCTCTAATCACGAGCAAAGGAGAAAGAAATAAAAGTTTGTAGAAAGCTAGAAATGCTGGACCAAGACATTGCAGAATCACCACTTCTGGATTTTCTACAGTTACAAGTTTCAGTTTATTGATAAATTTCATATACATGAGGATGGACCAATAGACACCACTATGTTGCATTTGGACATTCTACATACTGCTGAATTTGAGGTACAGCCCTCTGCTGGGGACCAGACTAAGGTGGGCTTTTGTACTCAAGATCAGTGTTTATAGGCTTAAACATAAATTTATGATTAAACTTAACATTCAGTATAGATGTAACTAGACCCACACAGATAAATATAATATTGTATTGGGGAAGAATTTATTCTTTTGCAGCATATTAATTTTAAAAATCTACAATTTTCTCCCCAAATTACTTGTCAATTTAATCCAAATTTCCCACATAACTTTAGGTGGAGGAAATGAGAAGTTATAACATACTGGAGGACACTATGCTCTTTGTTTATTCTGTGAGCAGTGCATACCTTGAATAGTAGCAAACAATTATAGTTTTGTTTTCCAGCTGAGGGAGTCTGAAATCACAGCTCATACTAGTTATATGAATTCCCTAAATATCAGCTGATTGCTCAGTCATTGACTGGTGCAGAAAGATGAACCACAAGTTCCTACCTCTGCATTAAATGTGCTCACAAGAAAACTATTTACCATTATATGGTTTTCTCAGGCATGGAAGTAAAAATTGGCCTTTGAAAAATACCTAAACATTTTTGAGATAGATATCAACCTATAGCCCAGAACACTGAAAATTCACTTTGAGCTCCAGGTTGCATTAAATAGTTAATTATTTCAGATATGCAGAGGAAGCAAGTTCTTGTTTAGGACTGCTTACTAAAAGTTAAGAGATTAAAGATGCAGTTCTGCATCGTTTGGTTCTGCACATTATTTGTGTGTATTAATGTCAGTGTGAGTACCAACACCAGTAATATTTCCAAATACTAATTTCATAATTTCAAAACAAACCATTTAAAAAAATCATACTTAATTTTTTACTTAAATAGGAGTTTGGCATTTTATTGTTAGAGTTCCAACAGAAGTAAGAGAATTCTTCAGGTTTTTTAACATATATTTTGCCAAAATATTCCATTTGTGCATGTATTCTAGGCTGTAGACAATGAAATAAATCAAAAATTTGAACAGTACTGGTTTATTATTTCATTGCCGTGTGAAGAGCTGATGAAATTGAACTGTTGTGTACCATAACATTTTGCCTGCATAATGCAATAACTGCCTTATGGAAAATAAGTTGAGAATCTCATTACTTGACTAAGATTTATGATGGAACTTGTAAAGGTATTTGCTTTCAATAAATCTGACAGAGATTGACCACCATCCTTGTTAACATTTTGATAGACATCCTCTTTTAATAGCACCTAATTACAAAACAGCCAGTGCAATACGCTACTAAGAACAAAATTCAGTCTAGAAATAGTAATAACTGCCAGATTTAACTCATACATTTCTTTTATGGAGATCGGAAATAGCCCTTCTCTTTTCTGACATGCATATTAGAAAAGCTACTCAAAAAAGATCTGAACATTTTCTGAGAAATTATAAAATCCATCTCATCGATATTTCAGAAGTATTCCTAAGGCATCTACTTCCATTATGTCAGTGTGAAGAGCTCCCCTGCCTGTCTCCAAAGGAGATCATATGCTTCCTGTTACTGGGTGATGCAGACTGGTGTAGTCTGCAAAGGAACCATTCCCGGAACAGGCAAAAAATAAGTTCAGGTGATATATTACCTGTAATGTAAGATATTTCACTTATTATATATTCTGGAGATCAACCTATTTTACTTCATTTCCTCAAGATATTTTTCCTCATTTTGTTTCAAAGTATGAAGTTATTGTTGGAGCATAACCTCACTTCTCATTGTGGTTATTCTCTCTCTTGTTGGGATTGGTGCACAAAGATCAAAGCCATGAAATTGCCTTTAGAATTTAACCTTTTTCTAAGAAAACTTTCAGTTTCTGAAGATGCAGACATAGACAAAATTCCAAACTGATAAACCAGATAATACATGTTGCATTACAAATTTATTTTGCCATGTGCTCAACTAAGCAGTGTTAAGAGAAAGTTAAATACATTTCAGGGTTGTACAAAAAGTTCTTTAAAAAGCAGCCTTTAAAATGCACTTCAGTGGCACATGTTTAAAATCCCTTATGCATCAGTTCACAGGGGAAACAGATCAGTTCAGTAACTGACAAATGTTTCTGCAAGGGGAAGTTTAATTCAGATGTTTCAATTTCTTTATTCAAATGCTACAGTCATGTCTACCGTGGCTCACAGACTGATTCAGG
The DNA here is from genome assembly GCA_013400735.1 of Pomatostomus ruficeps. NCBI lineage: Eukaryota > Metazoa > Chordata > Aves > Passeriformes > Timaliidae > Pomatostomus > Pomatostomus ruficeps. Next base: position 17,678 of record VYZT01053479.1, read on the forward strand.
AGTCATGCAGGTGAATACAGAACTAATAAAGTGTGAGAAGTTTTAAAATGCAGAAAATTATAGAAATAAACAGAATTATTTTTGACTGAACAACTTATGAAATTTATTAAAAAATGCCTTCTGTATCTTCTATTGTTTAGGGGCTGTTTTTACATTAGTCTGAAATTCATCATCTGTGCCATCAAGTTCTACTGGACTGTCTTACCTTTTATCTTAGTTAAACTCTCCTGTCCCATGAACAGACATTTTTATGCAAGTTCAAATCTGGTTCATCAGGACAGATTCAGATTCATAACTGAGCCCTGATTAATCATGTGTCTGATTACACTGCATAGGCTGGTGCGTAGATGAAGCCTCAGTGTTTTGGGGACTTTGTTCTCAACCCTCCTAAGTTACTTTTCTGTCTCCTTGCTGACATGTATTTTCCATGGTCTCAGGCTCATAAAAAAAGTCTTTATTTTTTTGTGGTGGGTGGACCTTGGCTAGTTGCCAGGTACCCACCAAGCTACTCTATCACTCGTTCTCCTTAACAGGACAGAGGGACAATGAAGAACACACGAACTGAGATAAGAGACCAATTGTCACAGGGAAAACAGACTGGACTTGGGAAAATAAATTTAATTTATTGCCACGCTGAAGAGATTAATAAGATATAAGAATAAATTTTTTTAAAAAAGTCTTTTCCCCCACCCTTCATTTCTTCCCAGGCTCAACTTCACTCCCAACTCTTTTACCTTCTGCACCTCAAGTGGTGCAGTGGGATGGGGAAAAGGGTCACTTGCAGTCAGTTCATAGTGCTCCATCTCTGCTGCTCCTTCCTCCTCACACTCTTCCCTTGCTCCATCACAGGGGCTCACCCATTGGAGACAGTCTTTCATGAACTTCTCCACAGGCTGACTGGTCCAGCGTGGGTCCTTCTGTGGAGTGCTGTCCTGCCCCACAGGGTCACAGGCCTGACAGCAAACCTGCCCCTGTGAGGTGCTCTCTCCATGGGCTGCGCTTCCTGCCAGGGGTTCAGGCACAGGCCCTTCATGAGGCACAGCTTCTTTTAAGGGATAGTCACCTACACTGGCATGGGGCTGTCTACAGGGAGCAGGTGGCTATTTGTTGCACAGTGGATATCCATGGAATGCAAGGGAAAACCTGTCATTGCACCTTCTCTGCACGCTGTAGGAGAATCTATGCCTGAACTACCTCTTCCCCTCCTTTCTACACTGACCTTGGGGCCTACAGAATTGTTTCTCTTACGTATTCTCACTCCTCTATCCCAGCTTCTGACATGCGGCATTTTTTCCCTTTCTTAAATATGCTACCACAGAGGTGCTCCCGCTGTTTCTGATGGGCTCAGCTTTACCCAGTAGTGCGTCTGTCTTGGAGCCAGCTGCATCTCGTTCTGACATAAGGGCAGCTCCTGATGTCTCCTCACAAAGGCTTCTTATGCAGCCTCCAGCTACCAAAACTTTACCACATAGATCCAATTTGTTTTTTCAGTTTGTTTCACCTTACATAATAAGGCTATAGAATGAATAAAAGCCCCCAACATTTAGAAATGTCCAAAATGCACATATTCATGGATGGCAATACCAGACAGTGCGATTTTTTTCATGCAGTCTGACTACTAGTAAAAATAGCCATTTAATTTCATCCTTTGCTGTGAAAACTCACACCTAGTTCATTACTTAAAGTTGATCTGTTTGTAACTCAGACTTACCAGCTTTTTCATTAGTCACTGTACTTAACCAGATTGAACTATTCACTGTGGCTTCTGACAGCAACTAAAGTTCTCAGATTCCTCTGCAAGCATGAGGAACACTTCCCATCTTGAGGAATCTGAAGGTCTGCTGTAGCTGCCGTCCATACTGTGATTGAGATTCATCTCACTTAACTTCAGCAGACTAGTCTAGTCTAGACAGAGATAGGAGGCTTCAGGCAGGGGTTTACCTGTCATAGATGCCATGGGCTTTAGTTACCTCTCTTTATCTTATGAAATAGTCTAGGAGAATAAAATTACTAAGATTAAATCCATACTGTGGATGGGGAAAAGCATTCCGCAGTGGTAAGTGAATACTAGCAATTCAGTGAACCATAAAACAAATTAATTTAAATCTCTCAAAAATATAATATTACAAATGTTTAGAATTTCATATGTTATCATACCAGACTTCACGTCAATGTCCTACGGTGAAGGCAGAAATATTTTTAGCACATTAGCAATAAGGTATAATTTGCAAGTAGCAGTCTACTTACAGTGTAAGAGAGCTACACAGTATTGCAGGATACATACAACACACAGTCTGTTAACTACACAGGAACAGGTCTGCCCAGAAACACCACTGTACTTACTGTTGACTAAAAAAAAATGGGCTTTTTCAGTCAACATGTTTATATTGTAGAAGTTTAATTATAAACCAGTAGGACTGAAGGTCTGCAGGACCCTGGATCTCTATTATGTGTTTTTTAGATGTGCTAGACCTAATGTCAGCATGGATCTACTGTGTGTTTGATCACTAAAACCCCTTAAGAGTATTAGACATAATTCCACAATTCATCTAATCTGTGCTGGAGTTTAATGTAAAGCCTGTTATGTTCAAAACATCCATCTTTTTGCAGTGCTTTGCACATTAGGATGACTAATTTTGAAGTTAGCACTTCCATCTAACACGCAGTAAAAGTAAGAAAGTTGAAATATGAAAGTGCACAGGTCATTTACAAAGTGTTTATTCTAGAATATATTAACTGGTAGGAAAGACAAAAACCTACTTTCTGACACTTTACCCTTATTATGTCCAACGACATTACAAAGATTTCCTTGGTATTCTACTTTTACCATTTAGTTTAAAGGTTAAACACTAAAATCAACAAAACGATTTTGATAGCTAAATGAGCAGAAGTTGTGTGCTAAAGGGTACTCGTATTTAAATATCTTGCAGATGAGGCTATGCCCACAACTATAACAGAAAACAATTTCCCTGGTTCCCTGAAGCTTAGTTGCTTTCAAAAAATGCAATTTTTATTCCTCCTTTCAGATAATCCATGTGCCTACTGAGAGGGATATTAACTATCTCAAGACAGTCCCATTCTCTTTAGCCCTCATTATCATTTCCCATCTTCTCTGTAGAATTAAACAGACTAAAACAACTCACATAACAAAATACTGTGAGGCAAACTGCTTCTACTGCTTTTAATGGTCGCTCCCCATGCTTGCCACTTTGCTGTGACAGCCATCATGGTAGGTGATCCTGAAGCTGCCTGGTGGGGTGTCTCTGCAGGGTTTGAACTCTTTCAATATAGAATCAGTCCCACATAAGACTCTCACAAGTTATTGATAAAAAGCAGTGGACTTTTCAGTCATAGAGTATTCTCTTCTTTTCAAGAAAACAACATAAAACTCAGGACTTTTTAGTCAAGGCACCTTCAGTACCCCATGAGAGGCTGTAATATGGGGTTAGTCATCCAGCACTCATAGTAGGAAAGGGTGTTCTTGAAAGTTCTAGCAAAAAAATAAAGCGATAAGTGCAAAAATGCTCTTGTGTCCATTTTTAATGGTTTTCCCAGAATATTTCTTTTTTTTTCATGTATGTAAAAGGAATTTAAATTATTTTTCATGCAGCTAATCTTCAGTTTAAAGAAAAAAGAGTCATCATGACAATTTTGGAAATATTTTGTTTCAAAGTAAGTTAACACTGGAATTCCTCGGTCTATTTAAACTTGTCATCTTCAATTGTTCATAGTGACAGCTTTCCTAATGCTCACCAGGCACTCACGCATTTTATGTTTGTTGGAGTGTGCATCTTGTAATGTTCACAGCTTCACTGATTCAATCATTCCTATTTTTGCCACTGATTCGGAAAGACTCACAGTATGAAGGAGAACAACAGGAGTGAATTGGTGATGCTGATTTCATCCAAGCATTTTTCCAGGATTCATAAATATACAGAAAGCCTAATCTCACCATTTTCTTGAAAGTGATTTAATTTTCATTATTCTCTTGTCTTGTAGACAATTTTGTTTTCTTATTGTAGAGCATTGATTAAAAAAAAATAAAAGAAATAAAAAGAATACAACAGCCTCTATGCTCTAGATAAGCATCTGTTCAAGCTGTTTAACTTTGTCTAAATGGTTCCATACTTATATTTTTCAGAGGCTTCAAAGACAGCCTTTGCCCTGCCCATTCAGTGAACACATAATCCCTCCTATGAAGCCAAACAATTTCATCCAAAAAACACATGAGCTTCCAAACAGCATGAGAACTAAGTAACCATTGAGAATGACTAACCCAAATTTCTAGTCCAGAGTTTTTCAGTCCTTTTCAGTTTGTTTACCTGCATAAATTTCCCAAAGGAGATGTGGATCCTTTCAGAAATGTCACATGTCTGTAGACTTTTACAGCATATGGGATGCTGGCTTTTTATTTGCTGTTTTGAAAATCACAGCGGTCTACAGAGGAAAGGCCAAAAATCACTGTTCTGGTCTAAATCGGGCATAGCAGAGATGTGAATATGCACTTCTCCATTTACATGCCAGGGCCTTCCTCATCAAATGTTCACACAGGAGATGGCTTATGAGGACAAAATTGTGAATCAAATGCTGAATGGGTAGGGAGGAAACTGTGGTTTATGCACCAAACAGGAGACAAGCTCCTTGCACTTTTATTTTCCTAAAAAAATTCCAAAGCCTGTAATTGCATATGATTCATGACAGGAAAATTTCAACACATTGATAGAATCCTATTTTTCACTCAGATCTAGTTATGACCTTGTCACACAATTTGGTTTGGTGAGAACTTAGAAATTCTGAGATCTTCAGGAATAAGAAATGCATGGGCCACATTGTGGTCACAATGTAATTTAAAACATTTCTGGAATTTCTTAGAACTGTCCTCCATGTAAAAAAAAAAAATTATTTATTCTACTTACAGAATTTGGGTTTTGGGGAAAAGGGACAAAAATACAGATTAGGTTAGGAACTGCATCCAAAAGTAATGGTGACTTTTAAAAACAATGCTACTAAATAAAGACATCCAAGCCTCATCAGTACATTTTATTAGTGCATTATTCAGGTCCTGACTTTAAATTAAAATAAAATGAGACTTTTTCACTTAAGATGCTTATACTTATCATTCTTTCAGTTGAAAACATCCAACTTCTTTCTTTACTTTACTGCACAATGCACATAGACATATAGGCCATTTTTTGGAATGGAGCTATGAAGAAAATATTTTGCTGCTATTTAGCTGTCTAACATGCACCCACAAATCATGGAAGGTATTTTTATCTAAGCGCTTCATACAAGAGTAAGCTTCCTTCTTACACATGAAACAGCACTAACACAGTTCCTACCTAATTGGACTAAACTCTATAGAAATAAATCTGATCAAGTGCTCACATAGCTCAAAACCCCAAATGTGTTCACAGTACCAGAATAATAAATCAACAAAAAGATAATAAACAATGCTAATAATGTACAATGGAAGGTCAAATGATCATAATTCAATACCTGTCACATGCAAAATTAAGTGTAAATATACATACTAAATTAATAATTTTCAAATTAAAATAAATAGACTGTGTTCTCTTATTTAAGAAAGTTTACGTGAAAGGGCAAAAAATATACCTTAAATAAAACTGTGATGTTTAAAAAGCAACTTTAGCATTTCCAGGAAGCTCAAACAATATATATGCCCCCATATCCTTTTAGCACATAAACCATTAGGAGAGTTAAATATAAAACAGCCTTTAAGCGATCAGGACCCTGTCAAGGACTTAAAGAAAAAGAGGCATGTAGCTTGCAAACAGGAGAGCAGTTAAAAGTAAAGATTCATCAGGGATCTTACCTAATGAAGACAGAAAAGACCTTGGAGTACCTGGAGCAGCTACTATTTGAGGTTTTCAAGGACAGGTTAGTTAGTGTCAGCATTTGTCAACAATGACTGAGGTACAAATTATTCTACTATCTGTATGAAACTTGCATAGTTTCTCCCACAGCCCCTTCCAGACCTCTTTTTCTAGGAATGCATGAATTTGGGTTGGAAAATTACCTAAGAGTCTTCATATCATAACAAATGCTGAAAACTGTGTTTTTTCTGCATCTGTTCCTGCATCGAACAAAGTATTGGAGCACTTGGGAGCGTGATTTTTCACCCATATCCCAGCAGACCTCAAAAGAAAAGGACAGGAGACCAGTTGTGGTTCTCTGATCCCAGACCACCACCAATATACAAGATAGGACTGAGCTTCTAGATTCAAGTTATGGGTTGACCTTGAGAGAGTATGCCAAGGTAGCATCACAGGCTGCAAAGCCCCTCCTCTGTGGTGGTCCTTGCACAAGATATTGCCCCTGTCATTCTCTGTCCCTGGCAGAGGGAAGGAAGAGGCAGCAGAAGTAAGCTACATTACCCTCTATTTGGATCTTTCCTATGAATGAATATAAACTCTTTCTATTTCTTAATGTTTATTTTAATTTATATTTACTTTAGAACTACTTCCTCATTTATAGCCCCATTTCCCCCAGGTATATGAATATTTATGAAGCTATATAAATAAGAATATATGGAGAGTGAACATTCCTTTATACAAAAGCAGTGGTAGGATTGACAGAATATTTGTACTTTTCAATGACTGATGTTGAAAATTGAAAATACAACTTTCCCAGAGGGCCCATGTGGCTCCTGAAAAACCTGCCAGTTTTATATTTTACATTGGAGGGGGGAAAAAAAAAAGCTAAAGAAAGAAAGAAAGAAAAGCAAGATGCAGGGGAAAATGCACCAGGTACTTTGTGAGGCTGCAGTTAGTCCTTGCCCTTTTCCAAGCACTTCTCCTGCTGCTGTTTGAGAGGCAGAGCCTGCACTGCATAGCAAGCCATAGTGTACAGAGTTACAACAATCGCCATCAGTGTCAGGCGTTTTAAGATGACAGCCTCACGCATCCTTTCATGCCATCCTTGTTAATAATAATCCAGTGGTACAGCACTGCATGGAACAGCTATGTGCATGGCAACAACACTGTGACTTCATTTCTTTTTTTCCTTTGTGTCAAACCTTTAAATATCTACAGCGTCCCTGCAACTTACCTTCCAGTTCTCTATAGCACTAGGTAAAGAGTTCGGCTGCCATTTAATTCTCGGAGTTGCTGCTGCCAGAAATTAAAGGACACAAATCATGCTCACTCTTGAGCTGCTAAGTCAGTGCTGATACAATGCTAATGACAGGGTAAGTTCCCCTGTAGTTAGGACTCAGGAATTTTTGCACTGTACTACCACTTAGTCTTTTCCTAATAACAGTGCTGAAAATTTGGCATGAGATTTGTTCATGCAGATGCAGTCACAGAGACCTTGCTTTTGTGCTTCATTATTGCTATTTTCCTTAATTCAAAAATAATTCATTCTAGATTGAATGTAAATGTTTTATTCTTTGACTATGGAAACAATGAGATGACAATCCAAGACTAATCACACTTTCAGTAACAATAACTGAAATGGTTTACTCGGCATGCATACATTTTAAAAGACAGTTTCGTAACTGCATTTTACTAGAGGGCAGTAAAACCCTCTGCTTTGTTGAGCAAATCCTGTGTCCAAATCTTCATTTACATCCCTGTGTGGGCTGTTACACTGCAAACTTGGATCTGAGTGCATTTTCCTCCCACCTTCTTTTTGCAGCCATTAAAGTTTATTTGAAGAATAACACTAGATCTACATTAAGCTAGAAGCAATAATGTTACTTTTGTGCATCTTCTGTTTTCTTGCAGTCTTAGTTAATCTCTGTACATGAATGCATTTTTTTTTTCTTTTGGTGTATTGTTTGTGGATTTTTTGGGTTCAGAGCATATTTGCATTGAAACACCATTCAAACAAATTCAATTTATTTATGAAAGCAAAAATATCTGTGTGCCTGCTCTAAATATCATATATTATGGACAGGAATTAGTTCTTTTTCCCTTTTTCTGCATCATGTGGTGTAGCTAAAGAAACAGGGAAGTCCCTTTTCACACAGACATCTTACTTTTATTTGCATTTTGCTTGTAAACTGCTGGGCAGTTGTATTCAAATACAGATTTTCTGATTAAGTGACTTGGAATATGCTGCCCATGTGAATGAGACGTCCTCAGTTATGCATGATAATCTTCTATTGTTATGGTATTTTTCCCATTATACAATACTGGTGTTGAAATTCTGATGTAGCTATATTAATTAGCAGAAAAACAAACCAGTTTTATTATCAAGAAAGATGTATTTTGGAAGCAGTTGGTTACTTAGCAATAGCTTCAGGTATTAAAACTTCTTTTACTAACAAGCAAAAAAAAAAAAAGGATACTGCTTACTACAGTACATTAGATCAGCATGCTTTGTGTAAAGGATTTTAACAGTCAAGAGATGTGACTGTGTTTAAGATTCTTTTTTCCAGTCACTAGTTCATTGTCAGCAGCAGCTACAGAGCAGCTTTATGTGCATTCAGAGACAGCCAGGAAATTAGTTCTGCATGACTGACTCAGCACTGCAGCACTGAGAACAATTCTCAACCATTTCCTTAAACAATTGTTTATTTCTTGGTGCGATAACAATGTTAAATATCACAATTCTAGATGAAAAAGCTCAAATACTTCATTTGCATTCAAGGTTAAAAAGTACTAGCATTAGTAAAGTGAAGTCCTAACTTATTTCTGGCAGTACAAGACTTCTTTCGCAATTATTATTGAAAGTTCAGAATGATTCCTGGTAGCTTGCTTAGTGTTTGATGCTAAATGGAACTGAGAAGCAAACTGAAATCAAGTGAAAGTAATAGTGCATTCTCAAAGCGAGAAATCTAAAATTAAATAAAATCTTTGAATCAATAAGAAAGTCTATTAGACTTTCCATGACAGAAAAACAAGTCAGAACTTTTTAAGGCCTGTATGCATTGAGAATTCAGATGATTCAAGATAAAGCAAGGACTAAGGCTTCAAATGATAGATATTCAACTGTTTCTTTTTGAGTTACCTTTTGCTCAAGCTGCTTGGATTCCCCAAACCTAGCCATTTAGACATCTGCCCAAAGGTGAGCACTGAAAGTCCCAAGCAGAAGTTTGGCAAATTTGAACAAGTCCTGAGCAGGCATTTTGCTGCCCTCCAAACTCAATACGAAGCAGTCTGGTTCCTAAGAAAACAACGAGAACAGAGTGCATCCAGCACATTGCCACTCTACCCAGACAAATTTATGAAGACACATGACATATGCAGCATTCACAGCATTGAAATCTTCCCTGAAAATATGAACTATAACCTTGATCCTTGAACACCATCAGGCCTCATGCATTTCTTTCAAAACACATCCAGAAGAAACATCTCATTTCCCACTAACAGGATAGTAGAGGCTTGCTAAGTTTATGAAATTCCCGAGCTAAGTAGCAACTGAGTGGTTTCTCAGCAACGCCATTTTGGATTTAGGCAATACTTTCTCTCTAAGGTCTGCTTAAAGGGTGTGAATCCTTTTATTGGATCCTAATAATTTCTGCTTTCTTTCTAGTTACAAAGTTAATCTGAAAATACTGTCTGTCAGTGTTTAGTGTTGCTCTTGTCTTAAAATGGAGAGCTCTTTGATCAGAGGTTTGCTTTATAAGTTTCCACAGTGTGTTAGTGGATAGGGATAAAGGACCACTAAAAGCAGTGTTTTTCAGTAAATCTCACTATTGCTAACACAGTTTGGTTTCAGCCACATGCGGAATATTTTTCAATTTGTTTCTTAGCTAAAGCAAAAAGTCAGCTCTTATTTATGGATTTATCTATTCAGTTGGGCACATTTGTTTCCTGTAGTAACGTGCACTCTTTATTATTAGAGAATGTAAGAATATTGCTTTCTGTTGTGGTAATTGTGCATTTTCTTTGATATGAGATTTTTTTCTTATTAACCTCTGGGACAGCAAGACAATTTCATGCTGTCAGTAAAATACTGACAAGACTGGGCTCAGAGTTTCCTTTTTTGTGTCCTGTTTAAAAAAAAAAAAAAGGCAAAATAAAATAAATCTCTGATCTGTCACTGTTGAACCCCTAGCCGAGTGAAGAAATCGAGACGGTCGAGTGGCATAAATCTGAATTTATTATTTAATTATAAAACTTATATAGACTTTTCAAAGGGCGTCCAGATTGGGTCAATCCAAAACCTCCCCCTAGGCCGACTGGCCAGGCTAGAACTGCCCATGTTTTCCAGAGACTGTTTCAGTAACATCTAAACCTTATCTTTATTTATAAAACACAGGAAGAAGAAGAGAAAAATTCCCATGGGAAAGAATCTGTGTTACCATACTGATCCATATATATAGATTTCATGAAACATAGAGAACATTCCATACTGGTTGCATGTAGGGAAGAAAGATAATGGCACATTAGTTTGTTTTTTTTAATACATTTTCCTAGTATAAGTAGCTGAGTAACTTCAGTTTTCAGTCTTGAATGGGTTAGTAAAGAATTCCCAAGTGATGGAATAAGAGTGATATGTGAAGGATAAAGAAATGTCTTAATGTAAGAAAGATGTGTTATGTGACAGGAGTGAAGACATCAGTTTGAAATTTATATCCCTCTGTCCAATCCTAAACATCTCCTCTGAAATGTGTCTGCAATTTGCCTCCGTTCAGCAAGGAAGACATGGCATTACAACTAATGTGACCACCCTCACAGTTATTTCAGGTAAATGTACCTATCCAGGAACATGTCAATAAAAAGCCAGATGGAGTAATAAAAACTTTGTCAGATCATTCTACTAAACATTAAACCTAAAACCTGTGGGCCATGCATGGATCATTAAGATCATGCATGCTATATAATTTCCCTGATGCTGACACATCCTTTAAAAACTTTAAAAAAACCCAACCATAAACTGAAAAAAAATATAGCTGATTATAAACAGTAATGCATACATCTCAGAGTCCTCATTTCAATGAGGAAGAAAAATAGAAGTTGTTCATGAGTTTTATCACCAAACAGTAAAACATCATATTTAAATAAAGGAAATTCTTAACTAAGCATCCCAGTGAAAAAACAAATTAATGAATCAGTTATGTGCTCTGAAGGAAGAAAGGTCAACAGTAGTGACATCTGCATTAGGCAGAACATTGCCAGCAATCCTTTACCTCTGCTCAGCCCCTCACTCACATCTGGAGTAATGGGTCCATTTCTGGAGTTCCCAGTATGACAGAGATACCTTCAAAGTAAAGCAAATCTAGTGAAGGGTCATGGAAGTGATCAAGGATTGGAACACCTGATGTACAAGCAGATACTCAAGGAGCTGGGATTGTTCAGCCTTCAGAAGTCTTAAGGGGGATCTCATCAAATAAATACCTGATTGGGAAGAAGTGAAGATGAGAGAATCAGAATCATCTCTGTGGTACCCAGTGACAGAACAAGGGACACTGGGCACAAACTGAAATAAAAGAAAATAATCTTAAACTTTTTTTTCTTAGAAAGTGATTGAATTCTAGAATAGGTTTCCCAGAGAGGTTGTGGGGTCTCCATCCTTGGAGATATTCAGAACAAGAGAATACAAACAGAACAATCTTTCTCTAGCTGACTCAGTCTATAAGTGGAGTGGTTGGACTGGGTGATTGACCTGTTACTGATGAGGATGGTCACCTCACAGACAGGGACACAGACAAGGCAGAGATGTTTAATGATTTCTTCGCTTCACTCTTCATCACCAGTGATGGGCTATGGGGATCTCAGAGACCTGAGCTGGGGAACCATGGCTGTGAGAATGATAAAATCCCAGTCAGTCCTGAACTTCTGCAGGAACTACTACTCTAGGTGTATCCCTGTGATTCTATGGTGCCTGATGGGATTCATGCGGGAAGACTCAAAGTTCTGGCTTATGTCATCGTAAGACCTCTCTCAATGATTTTTAAACAGTCTTGGGAATCTGAAGAGATCCTAGTTAACTGAAAGCTGGCTAACATTGCCCCAGTTTACAATAAGGGCATGAAGGATAACACTGGACGGTATAGACCTGCCAGTCTCACTTCAGTGATTGGTAAAATAAGGAAGAAGGTTATTCTGGGAGGTATTGAAAAACACCTGAAGGACAACAGAGTCACTAGTCACAGCCATCATGGCTTCATGAGGGGAAAGTCCTGCTTGTCAAACCTGATTTCCTTTTATGACAAAGTAACCCACTGAGTTGATCAAGGGAAACCAGTTGATGTAATCATTTTGGATTTCAGAAAAGCTTTTGATACTGTTTCTCACAGGATCCTTCTCGACAAATGTCCAGCATTCAGCTGGATAAACACATCATGTGATGGGTGAGCAACTGGCCCACAGGTCAGCCTCAAAGGGTTATAGTGAATGAGGCAACATCAGACTGACAACCTGTCACAGGTGGGCTTCATCCTCGACCCTGTGCTCTTCAGCATCTTCATAAATGACTTGGACACAGGATTTGAAAGAATATTAAGGAAGTTTGCTGATGACATTAAACTGGGAGAAGCTGTTGACTCCCTTGAAGGCAGAGAGGCCCTGCAGAGAGACCCCTATAAATTAGAGGGCTGGGCAATCAACAACCATATGAAATCCAACAAGGGAAATGCCAAATTCTGCACCTTGGATGGGCAACCCTGGATATATGGACAGACTGGGGAATGAGATGCTGGAAAGCAGTTCTGTGGGAAGGGACTTGGACATCCTGGTCAATGGCAAGTTGAATATGAGTCAGCAGTGCCCTGGCAGCCAGGAGGGCCAACCCTGTCCTGGGGGGCATCAGGCACAGCATCACCAGCCAGGCAAGGGAGGGAATTGTCCTGCTGTGCTCTGCATCTCGAGTCCTGTGTGCAGTTTTGGGTGCCAGAATATAAAAAAGACTTTAAGCTACTGGAGAGCATCCAAAGGAGGGCAACAAAGATGATGAAGAGCCTTGAGGGGAAGCCATACAAGGAGTGGCTGAGGTCACTTGGTTTGTTCAGCCTGGAGAAGTGGAGACTGAGGGGAGACCTCAGTGCAGTTACAACTCCTTTGTGAGGGGAAGAGCAGGGGCAGGCACTGATCTCTTCTCTGTGGTGACCAGTGACAGGACTCAAGGGAATAGCCTGAAATTGTGTCATGGAAGGCTTCAGTTAAATGTCAGGAAAAAGTTCTTCACCCAGGGTGCGGTTGGGCACTGGAACAGGCTCCCCAGGGAAACAGTAATGACATCAAACCTGCCTGAGTCCAAGAAGTGTTTGTACAATACTTAGTCACATGGTGAGATTCTTGAGGCTGTCCTGTTCAGACCCAGGAATTGGACTGGATGATCCTTGTGGATCTCTTCCAACTCAGGATATTCTATAATTCTATGATCTCCAGGGATGCTGCAGGGCTCATTGCAGACAGACTTTTTGGTCAGGAAGTGTTGCACTAAGACAAAGGATAATGGTTGGTAGATGCCCCATCCCTGGAAATATCCAAAGTCAAGTTTGGACGGGGATATGAGCAACCTGGTGTAGCTGAAGATATCCCTGCTCATTGCAAGATCATTGGACTGGACGGCCTTTAAAAGTTCTTTCCAAACCAAACCATTTTATGATTTTTATGATTCTATGATTCTGTGGTTCTGTGAAAAGGGAACCTCATTTTAGGGTTGTACCTAGAATTCATCATCAATTTGAAAGTTAATAACTGATACAAACACATATGCAAATGATATAACATACAACTAATGTCACCAAAATACTAACTGTATGAACCCAAGGAGTTGTTCTTCCATACAGGAATTACAGGAATGTAATTTCTGGATGATACTAAAACCTTAGTCTTCCTGCTTTAATTTATACTAATAGAATAATTAATAAAATATTTTATATTATTTTATATTAATATAAATACAAAATTATTATACTTTCTAGTTTTATTTAGTTCTGAACTGTTGTTGCAAAATTCAGGGTGATCTGAGGTTGCATTTGTATATACCATTATATAAAGTATAGTAATTCATAGCATTATTCTTAATGCCTAAAAGCATTACTTAAAAATCAGTACTTATTTTGCAGTTTGTGGGGGATGCAAGTTGCTTCTTCCTATTCAGTAATAGAAAGTTTTCTAAAGGCACACAGAAGAAAACCACCTTGGGATACTTGGCCTAGAGGGGATGAGCAAGAGAAGCCTTTCAGAAAGCAAGAAGAAAAACAAAGAGCTAGACAAGTTAGTAAAATTCCAGATTTTTATCCAGTTCATCCAGTTGCACAGTAAGGGAAGATACAGTGCAGCAGCCTGATTTGAATTCTTGATCCAGTCTATGATTCAACCTGAAAGTATAGAAGCCTATACATAGGTATATAGATATCTGACAGTAGGAGAATTTATGAGAAGACACAAGTTGCTCAAAGACTGACACTCAGACCACTTATTTCTGGGGATGCAGAGGTGTAATTGCTATCTAATGATCCAAAACTCAGGCTTACCAGCTATCACAAGAAAAACTTCAGTGGAAATCACTAGTCAAGCAACAATAGTAGATCAAATGGGAGGAAATAGGAGTTGTACTAACTCAGAGTGTGGGTCAGATGGGAAGCTGAATGAATTCAAGTCCAGGAAAAAAACCCAAGCAGCTTGACTACACTGCAAATAATGGTAGACAATGATCCCAAAATGTTTTTGAAGCACAAAATGCTTTGGGTTGCAAGAGATCTCTCTAAGTAATTTTGTCCACATGCTTCTTAAAGCAGGATCATGAACAAAGTTAGGTCAGGCAGTTCAGGGCCCTGTCGAGTCAAGCTTTGAATATCTCCAAGGATGGAGTTCTCACGGCCTCTCTGTGAACACTGCTCTAATGCTTAATCACCCTCACTATGATTTTTTACTTTTTTTCTTTACATATCCTGCTGGAAGGTCTTTTGCTGCAATTTGTGTCTATTGCCTCTAATTCTTTCACTGTGAATGGTTGTCAGAAGTCTGGTTATCTCTTTTCTATAAACCCCTTTAACTTTTAGTAGGCTGCAATTAGATTTCCTTGATCTTCTCTTCTCCAACCTGAAAAAGTCCTATTCAGTTTTCTTCACCACCTGCATCATATGCTCCATTCCCTAATTATCTTCTTAACCAAATATTGGACTTTCTGAAGCTTGTCAATCTCTCTTTTGTATAGGAAGGAATGATACTAGGCAGAGTATCAGATATGTGGCCTGAAAGTGTCAAAGAGAAAGGAATAATTGACTCACTGACTACACTGCTACTAACACAGTATGCAGTTAGCTTTCATTGATGCAGGTGTTTTGTCCACCAGGGCTGCACAATTCTTTTCTGCAGTTCATCTTCCTGGCTGGCAGGCGGTAATGTTCCATGAGTTTATTCTATCTCAGATAGCAGGACTTTTCATCTTTGCTGAATTATTGAGTTTCTGTTGGACTCTGTCTCTAGCATGTCAAAGTTTCTGTGAAAGGAAACCCTGCCATCCAGTGTATCAAGCAGGCCTCCCAATCTGAGATCTCACATCAACCTAAGGATGAAATATTCTGTCTCCTAAGGAGACTGGATTAAGATGTTAAGTAGCATAAACTTCAGTATTACCCAAGAAACACCATTCACAATTGATTGCCAGTTAGGTTTTGAAACATGAACCTTAATGGCAATTTTTTTTTCTATTTATAATTTACCCATCTAGTACATATCTGCCCCCGCTCAGATTCAGTGATTCTATGGGCAATATTGTCAAAAGCCTAGATACTGTTAAAGCAAATGTCATTCACTGATCAAGTGCCAGCCTTCTTCTCAGAGAGGGCACAATCATTGGTACAGGAGTGTGCCCTTACTAGACCACTGCTAATTGTTCCAAACCATCTTCTTGACCTTTATGTATCTTGAACTGGCTTCTAAGAGCATTTGCTTCATAATCTCCCAGGGACTGAGGGTAGAAGAAGGTAGCAAGCACTTCAGACTCTTCTGTGTCCTTCATTAGTGAAAAAGCACCCCATCCAACATGCCAAAATTGCTCTTTGATTCTCCTTTTGTGTCTGATGTAACTTTAAGAGCCTTTCTTATTCTCCTTCATAGCTTATTTTCCTTCCTATTTATCTCCATTTGTAACTACATCTGAATTTTTACTTTTCAGTTTCATTTCAGCACGTCAGAACATCATTGTATATCCCTCCCTGGTACCCCATTCATACTTCCATTTTCCAGATCTACTTCCAGCTCCTGTATACATGGGTGAGTATATCCTGTGGTTGAGGATAATCTTTGAAACCAGCCTTAGGACATTTTCCAGCAAGATCTCTGATTCTGGATGTTCTTTATAGTAATCATGAGAAGTATGATGTCTTGTCTATCTCTCACTGTATTTATGATTCTAGGTTTCTTTTGCAACAGTAAGTCTCTGAAGAACCTCTGAACAAATGGAACAGAACATATAATTCTCTCTCAAAACACATTTACAGCTAGGCTAAAGAATCTAACTTTACCTGCAGTCACTGTAAAATTAAAAGAACAATCAGATCTTTCTCCTGGCAATTCTGACACAATATCCTTTTTAACTTTGTAACAGATGTGCTTTAAATACATCACAGGAGAAAAGAAACAAAATTTCCCAGATGAAGTTTTATTTTCCTTCATCCTCACTGAGAAACAGCTGGAATGCAGATAATGTCACTCCTCTAGTTTCCTATACACACTCATTATGGTTAATGACTTAGTCAGTACAATTTTTAACTTCATCTATACTTTACACGTATCTAGCCATGTCTTCATATTATCAACATTTCCTAAAATATCTTTCGTCTCCTTCACTTGCAAAAAAATCCTTATCTGGTCAAAGAAAGACCACTCTGAAAAAAAGAGTCCTGTTTAGTTCCATTCTGATAAAAATTATTTACGTTAAAGAAATAAGGATATTTCAATACAAGGAAGCTGAAACTTATATATACAAGACGATTTAAATAACCTGTTTTCTTTATATCATTAGTCTTACCTTGATATTATTGTCAGAGAGCAATGATTCAAAGGGTAAGGAACAGAGTCGTGAGATGCATATTAATATAGTGATGCTGGCCCAGACATAAGGCAGAGAAATCTTCAGGTTCATGATGTTTCCAGCTTATGGATTTTTGAAAAAACATGACCATTAATTCTATGGAATAAAGTTTTTCTGATTCCCTTCCAGCTCCTTTGAGACAATTTATAGCTGCAGGGAGTACTGAAGGAAAAATTCAGTGAACTGTCCAAATGCATAATTGAAACTGCATAACCATAAGATTTTGTACAGTGTCATAATGGTGGTGAGATATTTTACCCCTCAGCTCTTAAGTGCTTCACTGGCTTAGATTTTATAGAATGCAAATGTTGAAAAAATGGTAAATATAGGGAGTTGCAATTACTGTTACAGGAAGTTCAATGTTTTGACAAGGATCCAGAGGTGGCAAATTGGATGTATATATAAACAAAACCAAGAAAGTTCAGATTTAAATATCAGCAAGTTGATGTGGAAGTAATATAGAGGTCAAGAAAAGTCCTTTAATCTTATACCCAGAAAGACTTTATCTTGAAAGACCAAATAGGAAAGTGAGATGCAGTCAAACAATGAAAATGAATGAGGTACATTCCTGTGAAAATGGAAGAACAGACTAATTAGAATTGAGTGTAATGATGTTTGACTTCCATACGGACTGGTTGTTCTCTGCCATAAACCAGCCAAGAC
This sequence comes from Pomatostomus ruficeps, assembly GCA_013400735.1. Classification (NCBI taxonomy): domain Eukaryota; kingdom Metazoa; phylum Chordata; class Aves; order Passeriformes; family Timaliidae; genus Pomatostomus; species Pomatostomus ruficeps. The sequence goes on from VYZT01053479.1 coordinate 35,297, forward strand.
TGAAATGAGCAAATAAAGATGTTTTATGATAGGAAGCATTGTGAGGTAGTGTAGATTAGAAAATCTGCAAATCACCATTAAATTTTAAAATAATAATAATTTAAAAAACAACATAAAATGAAAATTCAAATTTGGAAATTAAGGCTTGTCATCTTTTAAAAATACACAGTCCGGTAAGATTAGCTTTACATTTGAGCATTCTAACCAAATCAAGCTTTCTGAATATCTGTCCAACAAAACCATATGATTTATGTTTTATGAAAATTCAAAACTCACATTCAAAGTAGTCCAGAAGATCATCCCAAAGCTCATATGAAGGCAAGGAATAGCATTATCTCTAATGATTCAATAAACTTGCTTGAAAAGGCTAGCAGTTGGATAATCTCAGCTAAAAAAATGTGAAGACTAAAATGATTTGTTCAGAAAGAGTTTGAATGAAGCTAATTGATAACTAGATATCTGTGATCCTTGTGATAAGCCAAAGTAAAAAAATAAAAATGTAAAAGTAGGTAGAGCCAAAACTACTAAGTATGGGATCCTTGTCTATTATTCAAAAGGGAATTAGTGATTCACTAAATAAGATTCAGAGACCAGATGTCTAAGTAAATGCCTGAAGGATCAGACAGAATCAAAGAATGGTTTAGCAAAAGGAAAGCTGAGTTTCAGGGAATGTTCATTAAAAGAAAGAATATAGACTATGAGATATTCATGAATTCTTGTATCAAATTACTGTCAGCTGAGCATTTTAACCATACATTTCCCACACACTTTTCAATTATTTTACTCACATACCAAAATTGCCTTTTTATAATACTGATATATTCCACAAGAGTATTGAATATAAACTTAAATTGAATGTTTTCCCTTGGAAAAATAATTAAACTTCTTACTCATTGTGGAGCATATGATGGTGCATTTTAATTTGGAAAGAAAAAAGGATAACACCAAATTACACTAATAACCAAGGATAGTGCTAATAATTTTGAAATGAAAATGATAAGAGTTCATTGATTGTGAGCAATTAGTCTATAACAGCAGGTAGCATGAGATTTCATTTCACTGTAGAATTTCTATTTTGTGCCTTCAAAGCATTTGGTTTTTATGTTTAAACAAATTTAAAAAAGAATCCTGAAGTGCCGTGACATGTACACACATAATGTTACAGTAAACCTTTGCTCTTTCCCCACCTAGACTCCACTTCCTCTGTGACCTTGACTGCATACAGCATTAACCTTACATGGTTTCCAGGAAGGCAACTTATTCTTCCTGAAACACTTCATGCTCCCTCACACCCAGGTATATTCTTGGACCTGAACTCCCAGATACGTGAGCCTGGAGTTGGCAAGATCACATGTGAATACCTACAGTGGTTGGTGGGTTGTGGTTTGACCTTGGATGGCTGCAGGCCTCCATCATCTTCCCAGTCAATCACTCCACTCCTCAGCAGCAGAGTGGGGAGAAAGTCAGGTGGAAAGCTCATGGATTGAGATAAGGACAGGGAGATCACTCACCAATTACCATCATGGGCAAAACAGGCTCAGCTTGGGGAAAACTAATTTAATTTCTTGCCCACTACAAAAGACTCAGATAGTGAGAAACAAAGATAAAAACTAAACAATCTTCCCCTCACCCCCACCTCCTCCTTCTCATTCTCTCTCTTTGGCATTCGCTCTGCTGTTTTTCACTTTTTCTGTTCCTTCCTCCTCCCTCTGTCATGTTTTCACCTCTTTTCTAAGCACCTTTCTCCCAAGGTGCCCCTACCTCAGGAGTGGGCTCAGCTGTGCCCTGCAGTGGGAGCTGGCTGGAACAAGCTATGTCCAGCACAGGGAAGCCCTGGCTTCTCTTCACAGACACCCCATTGTCAGCACTGGGACACCTGCACCCTCTACAGCTCCAGAATCATGCCCAGCTGAAATGTACCTAGCTTTTGCTCCAGGATTTCTGAGGTCCTAATGATAGCAGGGGCTTCCCAGCACCTCTCTTGTCTGACAACAATAAGCTTTGGTTAGTCAGCATTTGTACTCAGAGAGTGGTCACACACTCCTTGCCAGATGTTTCTGCAGCACAAGACAGAGATGCTGTATGGATCTGGCTGAGAAGGAGTTCATTTTTCCCACAGCAGCCTTCAGAGTGCTATGCTCTGCATTGGTGACTAGAAAGGTGTTGGTAACACACCGGTGTTTTGGATATTGCTGAGTGGTGCTCCCTCAGCATCAGCACTGTCCAACATTCTGCCCCTTCATCAGCAGGCTGGGAGTGGGCAAGATGTTGGGAGGGGACACAGCTAAGACTGACTAAAGAGATGTTCCATACCATAGGACATGGGCTTAGATATAAAAGCTAAGAGAAAGAGGAGGAAGTGGGGGCATTCATTATTTATGATGTTCACCTTCTGGAGCAACTGCTACATGTGCTGAAGCCCTGCTTCCCAGGAAGTGGCTGATGGGAAGTAGAGAATAGAAGTTTGGGTTTTTTTCCTTTGCATGTGTATGTTAAACCTTTCACTTTTGCTTTAGCAAACTGCCTTGTCTCAACCTATGAGTTGTTTTCCATCTTATTTTCTCTCCCCTGTCGAGCTGAGAAGGGAGAGAGTGGTTTTCTGGGCAGCTGGGTAGTGGGTTGGTGCTGGGTGAATGCCAGGCACCCAGCAAAGCCTCTCTATCACTCCCCTCTACAACTGGACAAGGGAGAGAAGGGAGAGAAAACATAATGAAAGGTTCATGAGTTCAGATAAGGACCAGGAAAGATCGCTCACCAGATACCGTCACAGGCAAAACAGATTCAGTTCAGGGATATTAACTGAATTTATTACTAACAAAATACGAGCAGGACAATGAGAAGTAAAACCAAATCTTAAAAACACCTTCTCCCCCATCCTTCTCTCCTTCCCAGCTCTACCTCCTTCCTTCCAACGGTGCAGGTAGACAGGGAAATACAGATGTTGCTTTGTGTGGCAAGACAATATCTAATAGTTTCTTGGCTCATCTCAGCAACCCAAATGATGACTACATTTGCACTACAAGTTGGACAGAAAAAAAGTCTTCCTTAATGTAAAATCATGCATCTTTCCATATCTTCACTGGTTGTAATACTCTGTTGATATCTCATGCAGTTGAATCTGGAGTCGAAGCACATACATATTGGATATAAAGATTTTACATGGAGGCAGTTAAGAGGAAGAAAAGAATAAAACACAAGTTGCAGCTGAATTATAAGGTTTTAAGAGATATATGCCTGAGCATGACAACACTGTGTCAATAGTGAGGAGAATTACAGATGTACTGCAGTGGCTGGAAAGAAAATTAGCTTCCTTAGGATCTAATTTGAGTACACTTGTTTGTTTTACCAGAGCTGTGTTATAAATATATTCTGAAGAGTGCCAATCACTTGTAAAGCAATCTCAGACTGATATGCATTCAATTATGAAGCAATGTCCTGGTGTGAAATCTAGAAGACTTTTTCTTAAGCCATTTTAAACTGGACTATATAAATACCTAGACAGCACTTTGTAGACAAAATCATACCCTGAGAAAAGCATTACCTTAACGACCCCATATATGTTCTGATTTTCTAATTTGTATGGCAGCCATCTGATAAGTGTACATAACTAGAGGGCTGTAACAAATATATGCACTTTACTTACTATATTTAGTAACAGCATCTCAGAAACCTGAAAATATTAATTTCCTTTTTCTTTTGTGCTTATGAAATGTTTTTCACAGTATTTCAAGGGCTGTATTTACAAATTAAATATTTACATATAAATTACATTATTCCGGTGAGAAGTTAATTCTTTTTATTATTATTTTTTTATCTAAGACCAGCATTCAAACATTTATAGAACTCTTACACTTCAACCAGTGATCATGGTACCTAAATGTTTATAGTAAAACTGAGGAAAACAGACCCACAGTTCAGGCAATCCGGGTACCTGGTCTATGGCTGCACTACCAAACAATTTGCTTCCTCCTTTTGCACAGCAACATGGCTGGCAGCTTCTCCAGACTTGCATATTTCTCTGTTGCTACAATAGCCACTACTGTATGACAGTCCACTGCTTTTACAACTAGCAAGTAGTGGTATACAGTAGGAGTAGGTTAGTAGAACTAAACAGCTGGGGCTGTGGACCTGGTATTGATACAATACATGTTTCAGAGACATCCGCTAAAACTGCTTTGGTGCCATGAATCAGATGGCACCAAAGCAGCCAGGGTGCCTGAGATAGGCAGGCCAGGAGCCTAACCTAACACAGTCAGCTTAATTTCACCACTTCTGTGCAGGGCACCTGCTCTGTGACACCAACGCACACCTCTGTTACACCAAAAATATCACAGAATGGGAGTTAACTGTAAGATTGATCTCAAAAATACTTCTCTGATCTTAACGAAAATCCTGATGTGGACATGTCCTGTCAGAGGTTCCTCACACAGTGTTTTGGGCTTCTTTTTGGTTTTATGTGACAATATCATATGATCACCACTGGCTTCTGTATTTAGATTCTTGGAAAGAGAATGATAGTTAAGAAACAACAAGATTCTTCATACAAAAGAACATATAATATTACTTTTTTAGAAAAGCTTGTTAGACTGTAAAATTTCATGAAAAAAGCAATAAAAAAGTAATACTAGATGAGGTCAGGTCCATGCATATCCAAGTTTAGCACAAAAAATTATTCATTGTCCCTATGTCAAAATAATCCTCATTCTAACCTGCACTGTAAATGCTACTGAAACTCCAAGACTGCAATAGAGCCAGCGACTGCTTAAGGGAAGCATTAACAAGTGGATTCTGCCTCTAATACTCCTTCAAAGACCTGTTGTGAAGGAATTTTCTGTGAAAGTGTTCAGTTGATCTGGAAGGGGCAAGGAGATGAGCTGTATAACCTTTATAACACTAAAACTACAGTTCTAGATTGGTGAGTATTTCCAGGTGGAAATGAAGGGTAAGATTTGCCTCTGAAGTAATAAAACAATACAGGATGTTACTTCAGTGTGTCAAAGGCTAGATAATGAAAGCAAATAAGAGAACAAAAGAGGAGAGGTGGGTTGGTTTGTTTATTTTTTTACATTCTATGTAAACAGGAAAGAAGGATTTTTCATGTTCTCTGCAGCCAACACTTGATTAGGTCTACATCTTATATAATTCTTGGTTATCCAAACTAAGAATTTCCACAAGAAGTATCAGCTCAATGTCTGCAGTAAGATTTCCTTGCCCTAACCAACAAATAAAAATAAATATATGGAAAGTAAAAAGTGTCTTAAAATTCAATGTATTAAGATACCTCTGACCTATTGGTATCCTATACTACTGTATTGGTGGATATACATAGCTATTAAAATACACAATCAAGTAGTACAAAGTGATATAATATTTTGTTCCTGTATTATAGCTTAATGACTGCAACATGTGCTGATTCAAAAATGTTTTGGAGTTCAAAAGTTTCAAATCCATTCCATTATCCTCCAGACTCTTTCTCTTTCATGTGTTACCGCTGACCACCCAGGCTGCCCGGGAGCCTGCGGGCAACGGAGTGTGCTTGGCCAGACAGACTTGATGCAGAGACGCAGCTCTCTAGCTACCCCTTTAGCCTAGCTGTTGGCGCCACAGCCAATGAGGCAGAAGCGGCCGATATTAAAGAAGCGAAGGCAGGAATAAAGAAGCGGGAGTGGACCCTCTCGTAGCAGCACCCAAGGTTTGATTGTCAGGGGATGCGGGCTACGAGAAAGAGCCTCGTGGAACGGTTACATTGAGTTTTAAAGGGGAGCGAAAGGGGCGGTTACAAAGGGGAGGGTCCAGGATTCCACTAATCAAAGGACGATGAGGAGTGACAGGTATCCAATAAGTTCTGAACAGGGGAGGAACTTATTTGAATTAACCAACCAACATAACAGAACAGCAGAACTTTCCAGCACTTGCTGAATATTAAAATAACCTTTTGAATGTTAAAATAACTTTGAGGGGAAAGGGGTGGAAGAGAGACTTTGACTGACAACTTAAAACGCAGGATGATCAGGGGATTCCCCAGCCATGCTTTCTCTATCTCCCTCAGACTCACTGTCCTGAGAGGAAAAATCTATCCAAGTTATTTTGTTAGTTTTCATAGAGAAGGCAGGCTGGGTCACTGCCACAATGTGTAACTCTGATTCAGTTCTAAGTCAATACAGGAATGACTGAGGGGAACAAGACCTTTCCTTGACTTTGGTAAAGACCTTGGTGTGGCAGTGGGCTAGGGGGAAATCCCCTAGCTGCCATGTTCTAACCCTGTCAATCATAGACTCAGTTCCACCTCTGTTATTTTAATATTCATAGTATTGTTTTACTATTCAACAGTTGCCAGAAAGTTCTGCTGTTCTGTAAAGTTTATAGGTTAATGTAAATATGTTCCGCCCTTGCCCAAGACTCATTGGAAAGCTGTCACCTCATGTCAATTTGTGATTTGTTAAGTACCCTGGACCCACCTTATCACCACTCCCTTCCCCTTCTCTATAAAAGTCTGTGTAAAGACCCCATCAGGGTCTCTCTGGTAGCACATATCCTGAAGAAAAAGGACATCATTAAAAGTCTGGGTAAGCTACCGAGGGTCCGTTCTCTCTTTTCTTTACTCCTACCTGCTTCAATTTACATTGGGTTCTCTGCACACACTGCAAAGCAAAACCTAGGTACAGAAATAAGCAAGATAAGATAATGCTGCTGATAGCGGCAGCCAAAGAAGCTTATCTGACCAAAGCACTGGATAACGACAGGCTTTGCAGCACCCAAGCAGCCCTGCAGAACCCCCAGAAGTGTTACCCTGGTAGACCTGTAACAAACAGCTAACCCTCACCAGAGGTGTTGTGAGATTGTGGCTTGCTTGAAAGATGCTGCATAATTCTGCTCTCCCATTAATCACAATCTCTGTGTTTCCCACTTCACACAACAAAACCCTTTACTAAAAATGAAAACCTCTAGTAATTGTCAAGCACAGAATTTTTGTTTTGCATTATTATTTGTCCATTTTAAAGATAATTTGAAGATTCCAAATATGCCATTTACTCAGTGAAAGGTAGGGGTTGCAAAATGTGCCTAAGTTCTTTCATGTTTGTGCTCATTTATCTGGCTTAGCCATTTAGCTTAAGGGATATGGTTAATTTTGAAAAGGAGTTCGTTAACAGTGGGTTGAGAAGCTGTAAATATTTTGCCTACATATATTCTATGTAGGAAAAAATTGCCAAAAAGGAAGTATCATATACAAGCATCTTTCTTCCTACATGTACATGCAAGATTTCATTCTGAATGACACAGTATTTTTAAATTGTTAACTATAATTCCTTTCCATTCTTATAGGATAATGAAGAGTAATAAAAAAGAGAGTTCTATGAAATATTTTAATTTATGCACATTTTAGAAACCAATCTGGTAAATGAGAAACAGCAAGGCATCTTTTTCAACATTTTTTCCAACAACTCCAGGGCAAGTCTAATGCTGCTCATCCTTACCATTAAAATTTAACACTTACTTTCTCCAACTTTCTCCATATTTTTACTGTTTTGTGTATGTATGTAATCTAAGTAGGTCTTGCATTTCTTTTCCACTGACGTTATTAGTCATGGCAATGAACTTATTCATGGCAATAACTCCATAACATTTTCAACCCTGTTGCAATAATTCCAACTGCATCTGGGTGGAAAGAATTAGAAATCATAATAATAATGCTGAAAATTTTAATAGCATATTTAAAAATATTTAGAAAGAGAGAATGCAGAGAAAATATGAAGAATGATTTGTCAGCACAGAAGTCAATGAGAAATTTACATTTCAGGGTTTGTCATTCAAGGTATAAATTCCAGGGAAAAAAAATGCTTAACATAAGTTATCTTAAAAGAGGAAGAAACATTTTTGAAGAACATGTCTTAAGGAGTTGGAGAGCCTGGGAAACAAAAAATTTGAAGAATTGTGCTCCTTATCTGCAACAAGAGTGTCAGAAGATGCAAAGATAATTTGGATCACCTCCTGAAAGGTCTTCACCTACAAATCACACAGAAGACCAAAAGTGAAATCAGTTTTTGAAAGAGACATAATAATTTGCTCAGCCTTTGTTTTGTAAAAATTCAAAGACTGACGTTCATTCACTCATCATCAAAGATAATCAGAAACAGAAAATGCAGGGAAAAAAATAGAAAGCACTGCAACAGTTTGTCTTCTAATTTTATGCAGGCTATCATTTTAGATTTGTCTTGCAGATAGGAAACATGTACATTTTCCATTAGCCATTTTTTATTACAATTAAATAATAGGTATTAATCTGGTCTGATGGAAGGTGTCCCCTCCTGTACAGGTGGATTGGAATGAGATGATCTTTAAGGTCCTTTCCAACCCAAACCATTCTGATTTTATGGTCTTTCAATGCCTAGATCCTTGAAAATGTACATCTACATTTCAGGTCTCAGTTAATTAAATAACAAGAAAGGGGAACACCTCCAAAATTGCATAGAATTGTACTCACTTTTAAAGGCAATGAATTTGATCTGAAAAAATTCATTATATTAAATTTATATTGCAAGTGAAAAAACCCCATATTTGTAGGATTACACTATTAATCCTTTCTCTAATATATCATATATACCCTTTTGTCCATCTCAGATTGGCACATAGTACCCCATTAGATTTTGCAGTAACAGAAGTCTCAGCCAGTTTCCAATTAAACAAAATAATATGAAAAATGTGCCACTGACTGGAATGTGCTAAAAAGTACCACAGGTTTGTCTTTTTTTTTTTTTTTCATTTACAACCCTTATTAATGTTTATAGATAGCTTTTAATAGGTGGTTTCTACGGTACCAAAAATACCGTGTTTCTCAGTTAAGTAGCAATTGCTAATTCATCTCTCCATGATGTATCACTATACACATTAAAATAAGTTGGCAGAATTATGAGAGAATAGATATAAACACCTATGTACAACTCTATTGTTTCTATAAAATGCTTTTTGAATACATTTTTATGTCATTTGTCTACTCTTTTTAACAATCAAGAATTATTAAGAATTTTTTTAAAAAAGAAAACCTCAAAGGCTTGGTTCTTATTTGAGTAAATGTTTAACATTATGGCTTTTCTTAATCAAGCCAAACTTCTAATTCTAACTATGCAGATTACTGACAAAAGAGGAAAATACTGACATAATACCATCACAAAATGGGTTATACAAACTGCACTTCCTACTAGGTCATTTGAAAAATAGAATAGTTCTACAATTGTATTTGCAGCTTGTTCAAAATAGTATTAAAGGATTGCTAAATTCTTTATATATGTGCTCTTTCACTGTGGATTTACAGTGTGGGGGATGGAACTGCTGTGACTATACTCACATCTTAAATTCATTAAAGACTTGATTGAAGAAAAATTGCACACCACTGTGCAGTCTATTATTATTTAGGCTTTTTGTTTGTTTTCATCTTCCAATGAAGAGGTGATTTTTGAATTATTACTACAGATGCCATATTATCCTGCATCCCATTATTAATAGTATTTGGTCAAAGGTTTATCTCACAAGAGATCATATTACACGTATTCACATATTACACTGCTTCAACTCACTTCAGAAATAATTTTTCAGTTTCAGCTCTTTTTAGAACACTGTATATTTTTCATCAACTTAGTAAAATCTTCTAGATGCTATGATAAATGGATATCTTAACAAAAGGTTAACAAATGTGAGGTCCTTTTCATAAATCTCCTGGTTTCCATGATATGTAAAAACATAAAAAAATCAATTGGTCAGAAAAAAGGGCCCTTTTGGTGTCCATTTATCCTAGACTGCCAATCACCAAAATTCTGTTCAGGGAACCAATGATCCTGAAAATCCTGTTTATTTTAAAAACTCAGCTATCATCCTAGATACTTTTTCTATGTATAGTTTTCCTGCTTGGTGCAGTAATGCACTAAAACTGCTTAAATGGTCACCTTCTGCTGCTGGTTCTCTAATGAAAGGAACAAGACTTTATCTTCAGATGGTGGTGGACTCTATTGCCTGCAGTACCATTTAAAACCTCAGCTGAGACATACAGTGCAACTTCAAAGTTGGTCCTGAAATGGCACAGAATCACAAAATCATTTAGGTTGAAGAGATCTCTGAGATCATCACATTCAACCTTTGACTGATCACTAACTTGCCAACTATTCTATAACACTAAATGCCAGTTGTTTCCTGAACACCTCCAGGGATGCTGACTTCACCACCTCCCTGGGCAGCCCATTCAAATGTTTAACAACCCTCTCTGTGAAGAAATTCCTCCAGCCTCAACCTTCCCAGGCTCAGCTTGAGGCTATGTCCTCTTGTCCTCTCACTTATTGCTTGGGAAGAGACCAACCCCCTTCCCAGCTACACCCTCCTTTTAGGCAGATGTAGAGAACAATAAGTTGCCCCTAAGCCTCCTTTCCTCATGGATAAACAACGCCAGCTCCCTCAGTCACTCCTCACTGGACTTACCCTCTAGACAATTCACCAGCTCTGCTGTCCTTCTCTGGACTAGCTCCAGCACCTCAATGTCTTTCATGCAGTGAGGGGCCCAGAACTGGACACAGGATTTGAGGAGTGGTGTCACCAGTGCCAAGCACAGAGGGAAAATCACAGCACACTATTGCTGTTACAGGCCAGGATGCCATTGGCCTTCTTGGCCGCCTGGGCACACACTGGCTCATGTTCAGTGGCTGCCAAACAGCACCCCCAGGTTCTTTTCCACTGGGCCTCTTTCCAATCACTCTTGTCTCAACCTGTAGTGCTGCATGGGACTGTTGTAGCCAAAGTGCAGGGCCTTTCACACGGCCTTGTTGAATCTCAGGCCCTCATGTTGTCATGTCCTCCCAGCCAGAACTGCAACAGAAGTGATACTGGAGAATCGAGGGAGGTGTCTAGATGTAGTAACAGCAAAAGAAGGACGTAAAAAACCCAGTGTTTATGACACCTAGATATGAAGATTAAGGATCTCTGTACTGGTACATGCAGTGTACTAGGGAGAAGAAAATTAAGGAGAAGAAAATTAAGGACAGCCCACACCCTGAACAAGATGGGTACCTTAGGACACAATGGTACAGAGAAAAAGGAAAGTTAATCAAAATGATACATAAAAGTTGAGAGGGCTCAGAGAGATAATAGGATTGACAGAATAAAAAATCAAACTGGGGTCAGCTCCTAAGGGATATAAAAAAGACATAAAAAACTATCATGGCTGCCAATATAGGAAAAAGCTGAGAGCCATGATAATGACTCAGTATGCTCATGATATTGCACACCCTCCATGTCATCACAAGGAATCCTGGCCAGGCTACCTCTGTACAGGCCTGTTAATCCTTCAATGTTGGACAGACTATTTGGACAAACACATGTTCCACTAGTTATGAGTGTGTTTGAGCATGAATTTAAAATAAAACCACGATCCCCTCCTACAATGTCGCATGATAAGTTTTGTTACATTGTAACAAGAAGTTATTATTTCCTAAAAGGTCTCAAGATGCCAAGAGCTAAGAAGGTGTCATCACCTGGTACTAATGGAAATGCAGTGATGTTTAATTAAACTGCTACTTTGCTAACTTTGCTACTTTGTTAACTTTGCTAACCCTAACCCTAACCCTAACCCTAACCCTAACCCTAACCCTAACCCTAGGTCATACAACAAGATCATACAACAAGATCCCATAAATAAGTGTCTGTTGTGGGTAGACCCTGGCTGGATGCCATGTGCCCACCCAAGCCACTCTTATCATTCCACTTTCTCAACTGAACAAGGGAGAAAAAAATTAAAAGAGCCTTGCAGGTTGAGATAAGGGTAGGAAGAGATCACTCAGCACTTACTGTCATGGGCAAAACAGATTTGACTTGAGGAAATTAATTTATTACCAGTCACATCACAGTAGGGTAATGAGGAATAAACCCAAATCTTAAAACACCTTCTCCCCACCTGTCCCTTCTTCCCAAACTAGAAAACAGTAGTCCTTTTCACTGTGTCCAGAAGAATTTGTATAAATTAATTGTATGACAGAATAATCAGACATGATGCACCAGAAGTTTCATCAACTGACCATATTTGCATTGTATTTTTAAAAAGTTTCTTTTTCACTATTCAAAATTTCTAGTATTTGATTTTATTTCCTTATAAGTCTATATAAAGTGTTTGGCACTTCCGAACAAGGGCACAAATCTATTATGATTTCTTTCAGGGAACAAGTGCTTCCCTGCTATTTTAATGTTTTGATTTAAAACTTGGGTTTGTGTGTTATTTATTTATTTAAAGCAAGAAAAACAATAAACACCTGCATATAAATGCCTTTTTGACCAGGAAATAGCTAATAATATATAATTTTCAGAAAGCATCTAGAATGAAAATTAAATTGCTACCACATAAATAGGCATTATTCTTGTATTTTACATGAATGGAGAATGTCTTACATTTGGACTGTTACTCCACCTGATATCTTCAGACAGCTATGGATAGCCTATGGAAACATATAAAGAAGCAATAGGATCAGTTTTGTTTCAGATGAAGGGGTCTCACAAAATGATCTGTCTAATGGAATTGATGTACTTCTGAGGAGTACCATAAAGCAACATGTCAGCAATTAAAGGTCTAGGTGCAGCACTGTGATATGAACAAAAAGACAAATACATGCAAATAAATATTTTTTGACTGAAAAAGGGGCAAGAATATTATACTCTAACAGTAACTCTTATCAACATGTTGTGATAGAAAAGAGAAAAATCTTCTACAAACATATCTTTGCCAGTAACTGGGGAAAAAGTGCAAAGTTCATTTATATTTCCCTGGGTTAAGGAATCAGAGTACATAAATATTGACATTCAGGAATATAGTTGAATCTTGCATATTCTCAAGCTTTCCTGAAATAATAATAATAATAAAAAAAAGGCAAGGAATAAAGGCCAAAAGTGGAGGTATTGCAGTCAGTTAAACTTATATTGCAATAGGAAAACCAGAATTTCCTCAAGTGGCACAAAGCCAGCAGAAATAATAAAAACACTGCCTCTATCAGCCATCTGATGCATTCCTTTATAGAAGGAGATAAGGACAGGAGAGTTGTTTCCTGCTTCCAAAACTTCATTGATTTCAGGTCACAAAGTATGCTTGTACCAGAGGTACAAGATGTTGTTGACCTCATCCTGCAACTGCAACTTAAACTGGAGTCAAGCAATGGGTTTCTATGGACTTCTTTAATGCATTTCCACTGAAAGTAATTTTTCCTTCAAATAATTGAATGTATAGAGATATGAGCAACTTCACAACAGCATTTTTCTCTCAGACACATATAGGCAACCAACAAAGTACCACTATCATCCAAAAAGAGCACATTTTCCTTCCTTTCTCCCAAAATTACAGCCATTCATAATCACAGAGCTGGTAAGTTCAAAATGTAAAAGAACTATTATATTATTTAAACTAGCCTTTTCCCAGTGCTAGACAGTATTTTTTTGTTTGTTTGTTTCAATGTTTCAATTTTTTTTGGTTTGAAGGTTCAAGTCTAATTGATCTGACCATGAGAAAACTATTTGTCTTTCAGTCTAAATTTTCATTTTCTGAGTTTCACACCTTCATATTAATTTATAATTTCTGTTGCTATTTTTAAACTATTTTTTTCTATGAATTTACAACTTGCAGACAGATAAGCTGTCTTGCTTTGCAGCTGCCTTAAAAAAATGCTGAACCAAATTAATCAGTTTTGTAACAAACTTTTATTTGGTAAAGCTGTTTAATACCAATGGACTTAAAACTATACAAAGGACTAGTTCTTCAGAGTCAAGGCCTGACTGCTACAAGACTCAATTTTCAGTTTTCTTTGATCACAAATCAAAAATTATTGTACATCTCTGCAAAGACTGTGTGGTTGGTAGCAAATGGAGGCTTTATTAATGCATTATGAATGATATATGTCATGATTTTTCCATGAATCCAGAACCTACTTTATAAAAAAACTTGCGAAGAAAGGATGATTTGATTTGATCAGAACATAGTTTGTATATAAACTATTGATCCATCACATTTGTTCATGCTCTGCAAGGCAAGGAAGTCTCTTTATCATCTGCATTTGCCATGGCAAATTTCTTAAAAAGAACACACTTTGACAAAAGGTAAGGGAATCTCACATAAAATTGTGTCCTTGTGATATCATCTGAAACAGGCAGATCTGGAACCAATTTATTGAGTGTAAATTACTACCATTTTTGCTTTGAATAACAAAATGCTCCAGAGATTTCTGAGAGACCTAGCTATCGGGAGGTGTCTGAGGATTTTTATACATGAGGATTTTTATATGTTTCTTTAACACGTCTTTCAACTTAATCAGATACAAAACATGCACAACCTAGCATTCAGGGAAATTATGTGGATTTGTCACACTGCCTGAAGGACTTTGGGATTCAGGAACCAATGAATGGATCACACTGAACCATGAATGTAATTTGTTCATGTGTAACAGATAAAATATGGATATTTGCCATACAAATGTTTCAAAATCTCAGAACAATAAATAATTCTAACAGAATATAGTTTAAGTTATTCACTAAAAATTAATAATATTCTCTTTATTTTCCAGAACAGAGTAAGATAGCTTGAGTTGTGTGTACACGAATAGGACTGTAACAGGCAGAACTGGTAAACGGCACCGCTCAATTATTATGCATCTCCTAATTGTAAAAATTCGAAATCTCAGATGAAATATAAAGGCAAACGCCTTATGTATAAATGGCATAAATGCACTGATGGACCTCTTTCATCCCTGTAGTCCACACTTGGCATTGTTTATCACTGATACAATAACTAATTATAGTCATATGCTGGTAAAGAACAACTTAATTCTGCAGTACCTATCTTTTGAAAAAAAAATATTGTGAACATTTTTTAAAATAGACTTTAATTGTGAGGCTTTGTATCCAATGATTTTAACAAACATAAGAGGCAAGGCAAGGCAAGGAGAGAAGACATTTAGAACCAAAACAACAAAATAGTATGTAAGAGCAGCCCTCAGATGCTGCAAATAAGTAAACATTACTAAATAATTATCTGAATCACTAATTTTTTGAAAAACTCTAGCTCTTTTCAACTTGTCAGTGAATACAACGTACATCCCTTGGGCAGCCATCAGGTCTTAGCAGGTCAAAAGTACGTCATGCAATAAATGAGAAACCAGCCAAAATTTTGTAAAGCATGCCAGATCCACTTGCTTATTTTGTTAAAGTTAACAGTCCATGTAACGGCTTTGCATCAAGAAAGATGTTTTCAAAGGCTTATGTTAAAAGTTAACTCATAATACACTGAATAGTATCCAGTGTATCCTGTTTTAAAAGCAAAAGAGACTGAAATGACCTCAAAGACTTAAAATTGTTGTTCCTGGTAACTAAAATGAGACCTAATTTCTTTAAGACCCCCTCCAGCCTACTGAAAATACAATTATACTGTTTGCTTTAACTTCTTCACTTCTATGTAAAAGTGAAGCTATTGACTAGCTCTGGGCAGTGAACACTGAGTAGCATCAGTTGAGCAGATCAAGCTCTGTGATCATGCCCAAGAAACTGGAGGAGACCAGGAGCAACCTACTCAGAGATGAGTTGCTGAGAGGAAGGATTGTCAGAGCCACAGCTAAAATCAGAGCTCTAAGAAAACAGACCAGAGAAAGCCCAGCCACTCTAGAAATCAAGATGGGAAGATGATGGGGTGGGAAGGATTAACTGAACTAGATTTCTCCAGAAATCACACATTTCAAACAGTAGGATGCTTTGTGAATTTGGGGTCAGGTCACTGAAACCTGAAATATAAAAATGTGCTATTTATATTTCCTTATATTAATATTACAGGAGCTTTATCATACTCTTTCGTCTCTTCACCTGGAACAATATTGAGTTGAGGAATTTTCATCCTGCTGCCACCAAAAGGAAAGAATAATTAAAACTACGAAACTGAAAAACACATTGCTTCTGTAAGTTTGTGTGGAGTTTAGAACTCAACAGGTGCCAGG
The DNA here is from genome assembly GCA_013400735.1 of Pomatostomus ruficeps. Lineage (NCBI taxonomy): Eukaryota > Metazoa > Chordata > Aves > Passeriformes > Timaliidae > Pomatostomus > Pomatostomus ruficeps. The sequence continues at coordinate 51,292 of VYZT01053479.1, forward strand.
ACCCAGAAGCTCTGCCTCTTACAGGAGTATGTTGTTTCTGTAAGAGTAAGGAATTCATTGCCTTCAGCTACCAATGACTTCAGCATTTATAAGCCTCATGCCTCCATCTGAGACAGGATTTTACCTATGTGAAAGCAGATGTCTTGGCTCTCAGCTCCTTCTGACTGCATTAGTAGCCAATTCCTGTTGAGTTTGGAGCCACACTGGCCTTTTTTTTCTTTTTTTAACTTCAGGTCCAGAAGATAATTCAAAATTTGATTAAACCAGGCCAAAATTACTATAAAATTACCCCTAAACAAATTATGGAAATTATGGATCAGAG
>VYZT01053479.1:52015-72683 GCA_013400735.1 Pomatostomus ruficeps
TTACCTGTGAGCTCTAAATATTTTCTTACTCATGTATTTTACCTGTACATTTAATTTAGAGCTATATATTTTCACTTGTGAGCTGGGCTGTGGGGAAAAGACAGGGCTTAAAACAGTCCCACCTAATTAGAGATCCAGCAAACTCTTTGTGTGTTCATCACAACACTTGCGAGACTCTGGGGAGAGGCTACATATTTTTATTGCAGCAGTTGAGTAGTAGTTAACTATTGATCCAACAGAGAGAAGGCTGCTGCTTAGGGATGTGCTGAAACATTTGCTGACAGAATTCTTGAATTTTTTGGAAAAGACAGAGGTAATGCTTTATTTTTCAAGTTCTCATATATGCAGATGACATATAGCACATATAAGTAAGAGTTTTTTCTTAAAGGCTGAAACACATCCTTTAAAAATCTGACAAATGTGCTTGTATTTGTGTTCATAAACACACACATATACTGGTGGGCTGAAGTCTGTGTTTTAAGACTACATAGAAATTATATATGGATAGGCAGAAAAACAGAGTGGAGAGAAAACTGTGGAAAGAGAATTTAAGAGCTTTAGGCATGGTTTATCTCACCTTATTTCAGCCATCTAAAATGTAATCCAAACTAGTTCACCACAGGCTGCCCCTATGGTGAATGGACAAAAAAATCGGGGCCCAAGGAAGGGAGACATGCGGTGCTAGGACTTGAATGTAAGGGAGACAGGGTGAAAAAAGGAATGTGACAATAGACACCCAATTTTCCCTGGAGTCCTCCAGAATGGTTTCCACCCTCTATATTGCTAGCATCATTTATTATCTAGGTTTCATTGTCATGTTTTCTGAACACATCCAAAATTTACTGGTTTATTAAAATTTGCCTTGAAAACTATTATCAGGCATTTATCAGGATTTTACCTATACAGCATCACACTGATAGTTTTGCAGGACATTCCCAAATGCTGAACCACTGAACAATGTCTGTGCTACAACAGTGGGTTAAACTGGCATGCAAGAAAAAAGAATTTTAGTAGTTTCATGAACATTGCCTTAGCAGCTCCCTGTCTCACTGCACACACCTTTAGCCTCTCTACCAGAATGTGCTGCTCTCAGAATGGATGAAGGCCTCCATCTTTCGGCTCCCAGAGCATTCTCCCTTTATCTTCCTGTCAGCTTGTCTCCCTAAGCAGTTTCTAACAACTGACCTTCAATTTCCTAGAAATCAAAACATATAAGGGTATTTACTAACTGTTGTATCGCTTTGAAGACTATCTCTGTCAAAACAAAGTTTGCACCTTGTCAAAACCAGAACCGCTGACACTAAGAAATTGCAATACTGTCCTTCACTTAATGTCTTGGGAATGCTGACAGGGATGGATTGTGCACTTTGCTTAGTTATTTATTTATTTTTGCTTATTTTGCACATAGCTTCCCATTAAGTTAATCAGCCTAATACTACAGGGACTGTTCATAATTCACCACAGATATAAAGCAATGGGATTTCAGTGACCAAGGCAAGAATAATATGAAATGTCAACAAAAATGCAATGTCCAAGAAATTTTGATCATATTTTAGATTAAACATTAATGCATAGTAACTTCATATCTGTCATAACTTTCAGTGTACTTCTAACTCAGTCATAAAAAGTGAGCTCATAAAAATCCCACTTAACCTCCTCAAAAATCCAATTTTGCAATTCTTTCATTATTATAGATGTTTATTAATAGGGTAACCTGATAGAAAAAATGCTGAGTGACTTCTACTGGTTCTTATCCCCTCAAGTACTACTAATCCCCTCAAATACAGCTATATTGTGTGTCCTACAAAAATCCCTTCTACATCTCACCAGGGGTCATAACAGAGATTCAAAATTATGCAGACTTATATACAAAATTAATCATAATCAGCATTTTGAACTGGCTTGTTAATTTAGGTTTTTATGTTAATTTAGCTGTGTATTAATTTTGTCATGCAATATTTTCATGGGCTTTTTTAATAACCACATACCAGATGGTGTTCTCTTAAAACTACCTATTTTAAACCACTTACACTTAATCTTTTCAAAGGTAAATTTAGTTATACCAATTTTTACCTTGGAAAATGGCTTGCAAAATATATTAAAGTAGTAAAAATAGACAAATTAGCAAAAAGACATGAGTGAGAGCTCTGTAAAAAGGCTGAGTATTTGTGTACTTAAACTAAAACTTATCCTCTATGTAGACGGCAGCAAAGGCTTTAATGTCTTATCTGTTTTAACTGTAACTTTCTCATATTCATGAATTTTCATAGTGCATTTTATTTTTCATCTCACTCACTGTTTTCATCTCTTTCAGATCAAATTGCAATCACCTAGTACAGAAGACAAGGACTAGCTGTCCCCTTATCTTATAACAGTTCCTTATGAAGGACAGCCAATAACAAAACAAAACAAAAACCCAAACCAAACAAAAAAATATCAAAGGTCAAGAGTATGAGCTCAGAATGAAAACAGAAAACAACTTTGATAATATTATCCACAATGTTTGCATCCTGAAGGCACTTAGATCTACGTTTAACTTTATGTACCAAATTAATAACTTTATTGAGTTTTGAGAAAGTACTCCCATGAATAAAATTTAATGTGCATAAAGGTATAAAGAGGTCAGGGTATTCATTCCCTTTCTATTACAGATAATTTTAACTTTCTTGAATGTCAGCTGTGAACACATCCCACCTTTTCTGCATCCATTGTCATGGTTCTGCACTAAAAGGACCACAGGTTGTCATTGAAGAACAGAGCAAGGAAAAGGTTCACTGTTCTCATTTTTATTATTGTTCTCTACTTATTTAACTTGGCAAAGTAATTTAACATCTTTGTGTCTATAGAAAGTAGTTACTAGGACATGTTTTGAAACACTTCAAATCTATAGTTGAAAAAGGTATGATTATTCACTGTAGTATCATAAATACATTACGTGACAGAAGAGTAAAATGGAAAAAACTGGGAAAACTATTTAAAAATAAACAGTTACAATGAAAAAGGGGAGGGGGAATAAAATAATGCAAGTTTGCTTCATTTTGCTTCATTCACAGTGTCTGGACGTTTTCTCCCTCATGAAATTGAACTTCAGTAAATTGTTTTCACTCCCCATCCCTCATTCCTGTGAAAGACATGATCATAACACAAAATAAAACAAAGTGACACTTACGTTGGCAGTGGTAGAGATGTGCCAAATACTGAAAGAGTAAGGAAAAAGAACACTTAATTCAAACTGAATAGCAGACCTCAGACAAAGCATGTGCATACATTCATTACTCCAGCAGCCTAGTCCATTGTGTTTTATCCCTATCCCTGTATAATCACTGATTAGAGGGTTTTATACAGAACAGTACATTACCTGGGTTGCCTGTAACTATGTGATAGCATGCTTTAACCACTTCCAAAAATCAACCCCATAGGGTGCGTTCTATTCAGGCCTCCACGAACATACCAGCATATCCCAGGCACATCCAGAGCACAGAAAACAAGGAGTCTTCAGACACTATACCTCTCCCGGAAGCTCTCGCAGCATGCCTGTGAAAACCTGCTCTGGGATATATCTGACAGATCTACCCTTTATCACTGCAATGGGAGACACTATTTAATTTTGTACCAGTGTCTTCCATTTGGAAACAGAGGAAGAAACCTGGGCTGGTGAGTTTTGCCTCTCCCTTCCCACTGTCTTGCAAAGGCCTGTTGTTGGTGATGTCTGAAACTAAAGATATGCTCTATCTACAGATTCTAGATTCATCTCACCTGAACACTTGAACACAGTAGCTCAGTGCCCACTCTCCCACCTTTCATGACTAAGACGACCCAAGAGGTCCTGTGGTAACCTTCAACACTGTCTCTTTTGAATAAAGACTAGAAAGCTGCTCAATCTACAGACACTCAGATATACATCACAGACCATGCAGAGGAAAGAATGATGAGGCAGAAAGTCCTTTTCTGGACTGGTCATGTGAATGAAGTGTGTGTGCACATATGGTTCTACATATGTGGGAAGCAAAAGATTTAAATGAAGGCATTCCTTCATGGTGTCAGTTTAGGTGACAGTACTGGGTACAGCTAATTTTTTTTCAAGGGATTTGTAATATAGTACAGTGAAATACCTTCACCGTGACCCATGGCCAAAGAACTGACAAAGAGCTATGGGGACCTAGTGTTCAGTTTCTCAGTTCCCTGTGGTGGTTCACAGCAGCTGTTCAAGGTCCTCACTCTACTGACTCATCCAGCTTCAGCTCTGGAGTGAGCACTGACTGTTAAGTCAGCAGGGAAGATGAAGATTGGAAGAAATTCAACATAATCAAGAGACAGGTTTCTTGCTAGAAATCCCTTGAATTAATTTGTAGAACTATTATATGGCCCTGAGCTTATAGAGAATCAACCAAAGGCTGTCATAACTAACCTTCTCCTCAAGGTAATGCTGCAAATCAAGACGAGATTTGTCCATTCAGGTTTTTATACAAAAAGAAAACTTCAAAGGGCTGCCTACTTTCTTTAAGGAAAAAACCACAAACAATAAAAATCCTTCCCTTGTGCTTAAATTTCTTTTCCTGCATTTGTGGGTTTTGCCTCACAGTGTGTCCTGTAGCTTGGCTCCTCAGCCATTACAGGGCTGGGCCTCTCAAGAGTTCGCTTTGACATTGGTCCAAGAAAAACCTGTAAAAGTACATATCTGAGATGTGTACCTGAGGCAGAATGCAATCCACATCCATCTCCGTTACCTACTGACTAATCAATACAGGGGGTTGCACACTAACTGATATACTCTTCAGTCCAAACACAATTCTTGTCAATTCCCATTCCTGAGTCATCTTACATGGAAGATGCATAAAGCTGAGGCAAAGCCAAGAATATTTCATTTTTTCCCTCCATGCTAAAGAAACATAAACAATGGAAACATTCAGGGTGGAAAAGGCTGGAACAAGAACCTGGTCACTGTTCTGAAGGATGGCCTGGTAGATTTGTTGAGTGGGAAGAGAAAGGGGTAAATAGCCAAAAACCTGGTGCTGCAGAGTTTTCTAAAAGGTCCTCTTTTTCCTGTACATAGGCCCTACAGAGGGATCTTTGGCACTGCATTCAAAAATGCCAAAGAGAAGAACACTGTAATAAGACAGGGCATCTGCAGCTGCAGGGAATACTTAAGAAGTCAAACATTGCTGTGATCAAAGTAGGGTAAATATTCAGTAGTTGCCAAGACTGCTAATCCAGTGCTTTCGAGATAATTTAATTGTACGTAACTATACTCAGTTCTTTAAAAATGTTTGTGTGTTCATCGGTGCATTATAAACTGTTACTATAAAATACACTATAACAATTTCCTTTACTTTTATTTCTGACTAAAGACACCTGTGCTGTTTTGCCTTGTATGTCTTTCACTACAGGAACTCCATTAATCCAATGGTCAACAATTTGTTTGTCCATTACTATAGCTTAGTCAAGCAGCAACTGTCAAGTCAAACAGTGAAGGACAATACTTAGAATTTTGTATCATGGGCTGAATGTGCAATGTTCTCAACGGCAAAATGCTGTTGTGAGAAAAATAATTCTGACACACCTACTTAGGTAAAATATTTTTGAACTACTTCATTTTCCTTCTCATTTCAGGCAATTGTGCCCATTTGCATCTTCACTTATTTCTCCATCTGATTTGTCAGGAAACATAAAAACTGTGTATGTTTCACAGTCATCTCTTTATTTCAAACTCTCAGATTTTACATTTATGTTTACCTTATTACCAACCAGCTGGAATAAAAAGCAAGTGAGCAAATGCTTTAACTTTCAAAACAATAAGCTAAGATAAAAATGGGGAAAACACTTTCCTTAAAATGAAACAGAAAGTCATTGACCTGTTGGAAAGACTCCAAAGGAGAGACACTAAGCTGATGAGAGGACTGAAACACCTTTTCTATAAGGAAAGGCTGAGAGAGTTGGGGTTGTTCAGCATGGAGAAGAAAAGGCTTTGGGGAGACCTTATTACAGCTTTCCAGTACCTTGAGGGGGCTTAAAAGGGAGGGAGAGTGACTTTTTATAGGGCAGATAGTGACATGACAAGGGGCAACGGTTCTAAACTGAAAGAGGACAGGCTTAGATTAGATGTTAGGAAGAAATTCTTTACTCAGAGGGTAGTGAGGCACTGGAACAGGTTTACTAGAGAAGTTGTGGACTCCCCATCCCTGGAAGTGTTCAAGGCCAGCCTAAATGGGGCTCTGAGAAACCTGGTTTGGTGGAAGGTTCCCCTAATAGTAGAAGAATTAGCAATTTTATTGTTGAAAAAAGCATATGATTAATAACTGATCTTAACAATTATTTTCATTTTGAGCCCATAAAAACAGTTCAGACTTCTTATATATTAAACTTGCCTCTATTCCTCTTGCTTTGCACCAACTACAATTTTAAAGTTTCCTAATTAACATCCTGTGTCCAAAAATACAACAGGAAGAAAAATCCATTTGAACATTGAAAAAAAAATGTTTTCATAAGAGACATGGTTTCTATATTAAAACCACAGAGCTAGTAGGACTTTAGTGCAAAAGTTCAACTTCATAATTAATGTCAGTTGGTAACTCATAAGACATGCCACCTACATCCTTATTTCTAAGTGCTTGGTAGCAGTTACTATATTAATTGCTCAATGGAGTTTTGCATAATAAAGATCAGATTGAAGCAAATGTGTATATTCAGAATCATAAAGAGTTAATTAATCAATAAGCAATTTAGACAAGTACTCATTATTGTATCACAAACCAAACCTTTTAAACAACCAAAAAAAAAAAAAAAAGAATTTATGGTGAACTTCTAACAGTTAAAGTGTGAAGATTATTACTAATTATTAAATATGTAGTTAGTGAGCCAGACCTTTGCAGACTCTGCCCGTTGTTCTGCTCTCAAGTGGACATTTCCAACCGTGGCCACATAGGTGAGTGCAGAGTTTTATTATATCTCATATCTATTTTTAAATTTTATTCTAGCATGGTAAAAATTGCTTCTACACTGCTTCTTAAGTGTTAAGAAGACATGTCACTGGCCCCAAAGGGTTCATAGCTTTAAAGAAACTTGTTAAGACATGTTGAAAGACAATAACTCAAGAAAGGAGTAAAAGGCAGAAGAGCGCTGCATTAATGAAGACAAGCAGAGAGAAGGAGAAACCAAAATATCATCTCTGTTTTTAACAGATCAGCAGTAAAAAAAAAAGACATTGACTCATGTAAATCCTTTTACAGCAACAGTTGGTAGGGTAGGTATCAGAACTCTTCATATGAACTGGTATGTGAATTCCTGACTTTAGGTGTACCACATACCTCCTGAATTCAGGAATGTTTGTAAAGACTCACCTTAAATCATAAGAACTCCTCCTCCCAAGCATGTGATCAATGGTCAGTTATCCATATGTTTGATTTTTGGTAATTTACGAGCAGGGCTGTAGTGGCAGATCGTTTCCAGGTGTGGAGGATCCCAGAGCACAGACTGGGCTTGCCTACGCTGTTCCAAGCCTGAGGCTGACAGCAGCTGGGTACAGGAACTGGGTGGTGGTTTTCAGCCATGTACCATCACCATGCTGGAGGAGGGGGGCTGCAAGCACTGCAGCAACACAAAGATCCTGCCTGAGTCTCAGCACTCCCCTGGGTTTCTGCCAGGCATGAAGCTGGCATGCAACCCCTTGCCTCCATCTGTGTCCTGAGGGCAGGACGAGCCAGAACACAGCCTGTCCTCAGACATGCAGGCAGCATCTTGCAGGAGGGCATGAGAGTGCGACCCCACTGCTGCAGTGATGCCCTAGTCCAGCTTGGTGTGGGGCCACTGAAAACACCGAGATACAGGGTGAAAAATGAAGATGGAAACAGGCTCAGAAAAACTGTGCTGCTAAAAGGAAAAGACATGGAGACAGATGTGAACATTCTGATTGCTTACTAGGACTTGGGAGGATATGTCCTCATCCCCAGACTGAAGGACTGGATCTTGCATCAGAGACCTTCCTCGATGGATTCAAAGGCACAACTTAAGTATGTCTTGTTACAAATGGCATGTCTTTAGCAGAAAAATTTTATAAAAGCTCTGACTTCCATCCAAATTAAACAAAAACAGATTTAGGGAGGGGGATACCCAAAGAAACTGGGAAGTCAAACAGAAAATTAACCACTAAAAGAGACAGCAGAAATAAGGTTTATCTCACATAACCTGAGACATTTACATCAGAACAGGGAAAAGAGCAACCATCAGCATGGAAAAGAGCAACCATCAGCATGTGAATCAGGTAACTTACTTCTAAGATCCACAGCAAGATTCAATGAAAAACATTATAAAATCACCTGTTTCTATTTGTTGACCATACCAGGAGAAGAAGCAGCTCAGGTATACACATCTACATTTAAGATGTCATCCATCCATCTACATTTTAGCAGTCCGTCCAAAATTGGGTAGATGGATTCCAATGCGTACCCCATTGATGGGCCAGTTTTCTGAGGAATGGTGGAGAGAAAGGGACTGAGGAATACTTCCATCTTGCAGGAACAGTCAAGGAAGGAACCTTGTTCTTCACTGTCAGATGTTTTCGGTAACTTAAGAAAGCTGCTGCTTAAATAAACAACATCCTTGAACTTTTATCTGTATTTCCACGTAGCTGAAGCAATACTGCGGGGGTCGAATTCAAAGAGCAATAACATGTTGTAAATTTAGAATATGGAGAAGATTCTAACAATATAGATGTTTATAGGAAGCCAGTAGCACGGGAGTAAGAGAAGAATGAGAAGAAATACTGAATACATAGAAGAGAAGAAAGACATGGAAATACATGGTTGAGAGAGAAAAATCAGTGCAAGAACTATATAAGAAAAAAGATTAGACAAGGCTGTGTAAATGGGATGAAAGTATTGTATTAAATATACTAAGAGAGAAGAAGCCAGAGGAGACATATAAAAGACAGGAGGAAAAGAGATTAGAACAGCTTCTTGTCAGTATATTTGAATATAATGTTTTAGTAGTTTTCATCATTAAATATTTCTCAGTGTCTTACTCTCACATATTTAAAATGGGTATAAAATAGAAATATGTTCATATCTAAGCATTTTACTGAAAACAGGCTACTGATTTTTTTTAACCCTGTGTCACTTTTGAAAATACAGCACAGTGTAGTGTTTGAAACTACCTCCATTTGTTGGCTTCCCTTCTGCAAGGTAACCTACTTATTTTTAAAAGACTTTATATTTTGTATATTTAATACACAAAATATAAAGCACAGACAAAAATATAATACTAATAAAAAATGTATGAATAATCACATTATAAATATCTTTACCAAGACCAAACATATTTTGAAGCTGAGTTGCTCTGTGTGAAGGTGACACCCTCTAATATTAATGAAATGTACAGTTAAGCCAGTTTTAAGGAACCTATACTGAGCCATCCATTTAGGATTTGTTTCAAGCATACAAACGACTTTATCAATTATGACTCTTAGGACCAGAATCCATACTGATTAATTCAGCACAGATCTGCTGTCTTCAGTGACACTGCTTACATCTACTGTGACAAGAGTCACCAGTGTTCATCAAGAACAGAACAATAAGTCATTCAACAGAAAGTTTTAGTTATATCACTTCAATAAAAGGTCTAGGATTCACTGATTATCAACAGTGAAATAACAGATTCAAGTGCGCATAAAGAAAGGAAGAGAGAAAGGCAAAAGAGAGAAAGAGAGGGAGAAACAGAGGGGTAAAATATTTCCGTGCAATTGACACTATTGGCAGGAGAGGACCAAGAACATTGCCAGAATTTATGAAAGACAAAAACCTATGGCTCTTAGGAGCACGTCTAATACATTTGGCGTAGACACTCTATACCATGTTGGGGTTAATTCCCTTTATTTATTGGCCTTTTTTGATTCAGTGGTAGACAGCTACATAAATTTGTACATCTCTGTAATTTCCTTCCACTCACTCACCTATAGTTATTCATATTTAAAAACAACAATAAAAACCCACACTCCAAATACTCTTTTCTTGTGCATGATGATTTGGGAACTACTTTTCTTGCAATCTCTCATATTTTGTACAGTGTAGTCAAAATGTGTCTCTTCAGAATGATGACAGCCACCTGCAGCTCCTACCAGTAATACCCCACACTTTCACAGAATATTTTGCCCTTTGGTAATATAAATGTGTTCCTCTCCTCTCACTTCTCAGTTTGAGCACAGAGTACATATCAAGAGCATGATTCTATTCTCACATATTTTTTACACTGATACAAGGCCATTGATATGAGCTGAGCTACTGCCAACATACAACTCTCTAACTCAGGTTTTACATTCCTTTAGAATATTAAGTAAACTCAGCTATTTCTCTAAAACTCCATGCTAGAAGACTAATACAATGACCTGAAACACATATTTCAACACATCTAAAAATCCGTGTTTCTTAAAATTTGAATGATACCTTCACATCTGTTTTCCCCAAGCAGTTGAACTTCTCCTTGTAGAACTGTGGACCACAAACCCCTTATTGATAGTCATATGAGAAGTGGCAGTAAGAAGCATTTGACGTTCATGCCTTTGGCTGTTACTGTGTGATTCGTCCTCTTTTTCAGCTATTTTAATAATTTTTACAATATGATGTTAAAAGCATGTCTGACATATACATAAACTTTTAAACAAACTGCTTCAATGAAACAATTTACGCTGGACGCCCACCATGCAACCAAGGAAGTCACTGGGTCAAGAGAGCATATTTTTTTCCTCCAAGTGCTCTCTTCCAAAACTATAAAGTATGTATTTTATTTCCAATTCTAAAACATTTGTTTAGCTTAAGATAAACCTTGCCTGTTCAATCAAATTTTAGATACTGGACAATTTTAAAACAGGACATAGCTTCTTCCTCTTTTAAGATATGTATGGAATTACACATAATGATAAGTATATGTTGTGTTTACAAAACTAATGGCGTTTAGATAGAGAACAAAGACCTTGAGAATTTTGTCCCTGGGTCTCAGCTTGATCTGAATCTGGACTATATCCTCAAATTTTTAAATGTGAGCACTTACTTTAGACAATTATGGGCACTCAGCCAATGTTTTAAAATTGAAATAGATGTCCTGACATTCTGAACAATAATGTTCAGTGCTTGATTCCAACTTTCAACCAATTCCAGAACCTGCATCTCTGAAAATCTACCTCTCCGTCAGTATTAAAATATCTAAAAAGAGTGAAGATGAAAATGGTCATACTAGCCCAAACTACAGTTTTATCCAGCCTCACATCCTGTTTCAGAAGTGACTATAAACGCTCAAGGAGGAGCAAGATTCTCCCCTAACACATTCCCAGCCTCTAATTATTTTCGGCACAGGGGAATTCCTGAAGTAGATACGATTTTGCACACTTATTGACAACCCCCTCACCACCACCATCACTGGTTTTCTCTTTCATATGCTTGTCCAGTTTGCCCCTGAGTCCACGAAAATTTATATTTTACTTATTTTTCTATTATCTACAACATCCTTTGGCAAGGAGTTTCAAAGGTCAATTATTTGTTGTATGAGAATCACCTCTTCTGTTTTGAGCATGACTCCCTCCATCTTTTTATGATGTCTGCTATTCCTTTTGCTAGACAGTGAATTATCAATCCCCAACCTCTCTTTCCTTGCCAATCTTGACTCTGTAGTACCATAGTCTCATAACATGTCCCTTTTTCTTTCCCAGGGTGAAACTTCCTCGTTGATTCAGCTAATCCTTGAACGGCCTTTCCATGAAAGTACTGGGTATTTGAGAAAATACCATCTGTAATTACTCATCATATTAATTTATTTTTTGATAAAAATGTATGCATTTGGATCAAACAAGCATGCAGTGGAGGCCTATGCTGAGACTTCAGATCCTGTTCCTTAGCACGGAATTTGGAAATCTGAGCTAGGATGCAGCTTTTCGTTACAGTAAGTTTCTTGGGAAGAGCTATGTGCCTCAGAAAGACATCATTCTTAGTGAGTGGCAGCTTAAAGCCCTAGATAACTGGGGATACTGCTACAAAGGATATGCTTGAAACATCCCAAAATTCATTTCAAACTGTCACTTCCTGATGCTCAGGACACACAGTTCTGACTCCTCCCCTCAAATGAAGTTCCCAGAAAGTTTATTTTAAAGAAGACGGGCAGGCCATACTTTGTCAGCAGCAGTAAAGCAGTAACAGTGCTACCACATCCTTGGTACTTTCCCTCACTAGAATCAAAGACATAAGAGAATAAAGAGTCACTTGGATTCTGATCCTAGTTTAGAAAATTCTTTCTGTGTTTCATGCTAAACAGATATTATGGACTGTCTCCCTGAATGAGGCCTAAGAGGAATAATAAAAACTGTTGTTAGCCTTAAACAAATGCTGCTATTTTTTTGCTGGCATAGAAAGTTATAAGAAGGAAAAACTTCAGGTTTCAAACCCTCAAAAAGAGGAATTTGAACCCAAATCTTCCACTAAGAACTTATTTAAACAAGAATCTGTAGGGATATCTTGATCAAGATCTTAGATCACAATCGAACTTGGTAAGGAACAAGCAGCCTAATTTGTGCATTTCTGTGCTAGTTCTGGTTGGAGTAGAGTTAATTTTATTCATAGTAGTAAAGTGTTCAGCTGTGTTTTGGCTTTGTGCTTTAAACAGTGTTGATAACACAGGGATGCTTTCATTATTGATGGGCAGCGCTTGCACAGAGCAAAGGCCTTTTCTGCTCCTCACCCCACCCCATCAGAGAGGAGGCTGGGGGTGCTCAAGGAGCTGAGGGGACTCTGCTAGGACAGCTGACCCCAACTGACCAAAGGGACAGTCCATACCTTATGGTGTCATGCTCAGTAAATAAAGCCGGGGGAAGTAGAAGAAAGAGGAAACATTTGAGGTGATGGCATTTATCTTTCCAAGCAACCATTACACCTAATGGAGCCTTGCTTTGCTGGAGACAGCTGAACACCTGCCTGCCCATGGCAAGCAGTGAATGAATTCCTGGTTTTGCTTTCTTTGCGTGTGGCGACTTTACTTTATCTGTTAAGCCATCTTTATCTCGACCCATGAGCTTTCTCACTTTTACTCTTCTGATTCTTTTCCCAACATGACTGAAGCTGGAGAGAGTGAGTGATTATGTGGGGCTTGAACCACCACCATTTTAATCACTAAACCCTTACAGCAGAAAGTTGAACTCTAGACAGCTTTATCAGTCCCTCATTTCCACTAATGCAAGGAAAAACTCAACACAAGACATCACCTTTTAACACTGCCCTTTGCGATTAGTGATGTTAATGACACACAAAGTACATAAAATCACTCTTCTCTAGCCTACATAAGCAAAATGAAGGGCATTAAAGGTAGATTCAGTATTAATTCTGAATTTTGTTCCTTTTAGTAGAACAAGCCAAAATGACACAGGGTTTGTGGGTTTTTCTGTATTTGTCACAGTTCAATTTGATTAATGACTAGGCAATATTTTAGAGTACATTAATAACATTGGAGATGAAAGTGCATTTTTAAAATATTTGTACTCCTCCCAGTATAAAGAGGATTTCAGTGCACTTAGATAATTAACATGAAAACAGTGGCCTTATTTTTATTTTGATCTTTGCATAAATATTCTCCAATTAATTTTGTAAAGTTTATTATACAGCCCACACATAGGGACTGCAATGAGTTTCTCCTAACTTTACAGTCATACAACAGTACAACCAGTTAGAATCTCATCACCAGATTATGTGCATACATGAAATAGCAACAAGTTTGTTATCAAATGACAGAAATTATATATGCAAGACATAAAGTATTGAAAATATTGATTTCATAGATTGAAAGAAAAGATTTTTTTTCCAAACACCTAATAAACAGAGGCAAAGAACACCAAGTCATCTACAATGTAACTGGTAATACAAATACTTCTGAGTATCCATTTAAAATGCAACTGAAGAAACACAAATCCAGGAAATGTGCCATATAATGACATCTGGTGAAAATACAGGACTTCAACTATTTATGAAAAAAATTACAAATTAAAAGCAAAATAAGTGAAATAGAAGGCTTTCCAAAGAAGAAGGCTTTATGTTATTGTTACAATGGAAGTGTAGTAACATAAGAAAATTACTGGATAAATATTTTAATAATTTTTTTTAAAAAAATTACCGTGATGTGTAAGCTGCCCTAGAATAACAGAATGAACCATTTTTGTGAGGAATTTTGCTTTGTACATAAAAGATTCAATAAATTCCAGTGTGAAAAAACCCTCTAAGTGAAGAGGGCTGTACTTGAGAATGGAAGCCCAGGGCACAGAAGGACATGTTGAAAAATGCAAGACAAAACTAAAATATCAAGGGTGCAGCACAGAAAAATAATAAAAAAACAAGAATATGTAACAAAACAGGATAATAATAAATTTTATACAACCCAATTGGAAACAAATCAGATGTGTAAAGGGCAAAGATGAAAAATATAGTTTCTCAGAACTATAGGAAGTTAGTTCTTGAAACAGCACATAATTGAAAGAAAACTATTCTGAGAAATGAGTGTCACCTTGGAAGACCTAAGACAGACTTAAATCAATGAGCTCAGCTTGATAAACTGGACACCTTTATTATAACAGAATTTAGACATATTTTTAGACTTCAATCACAATAAGCAGAAAGAAGTCAAGGATTAAGAGTATCCAAACTAATATGTAAAGTGCTTATAAAATAATGAGGTTAAATGCATCTAAAAAGATATAAGAAATATAAAGAATGTCACAACATTAACTTTTTGGGCAGAGGCCTTCAATAGAATGCATGTTAGTCAAAATTGGGCATTTATGTTCCTTCCAAAACCAAGAATATTTCCATAGATAAATGCCCATATGGGGGATGGGAGGAGATAAACAAGTAAGGTAAGTTGCAAACCAGTGGAGTGAAATGAAAGAATTTGAGATGCTACTTGAATTAACACGGAATTGTCATAATCTGAAAAGGTAGCTTTCAGGAAATGAGGGAAATGATCACAGACTGTAATAGCAAAGACATAAAAAGGAAAAAAGTGGATAGCAAAGGTAACTCATAAAAAGCATAGTTAAAAATATAAAAACAAATTAAAAGAGCCCCCTTAAATATATCAAAAGCAAGAAACTTTTAAGAGTAACTATGTCTTCTGGGAACTTCAGAGAATAAAGACAGCAATTAAGGAGAAGAAGGATATTGCTAAGAGCACAGAAGATTTATTTGCATCAGTCTTCACAATAGAGGATGTTAGGAAGATATCTCCTCTTGGGTAATAAAAATTAGGTACTATCAGATGAAGAGGTGCTGGAACAAATCAATCATGTGAAAAGCAGGAAGCCACCAAGACTGAAAATCCTGAACAAGTAGTTGAGCTATGCAATCTCTAATTGAAAAACAACTCCTTTACTGGAAGGTTAGAGAATAGCAAATGTTTCACATATCTCATAAAAAGAGTTTAAAATGATTCAGGGAATCAAAGATTCATAAATCTTACATCTGTACGTAGCAATTAAAAATAAGAAAATAAAACACTCACAAGACCATGAGATGATAGATCTGTGCAAAGGAAGATGATACCTCACTCATCTGCTAGAATGTTTTCAACACATCAGTAAACTACTGAAGTGGTCAAAGGAGAACCAATAGACATAATATATTTAAACTTGCTTGACAAAGTTTCTTGCAGGGGACTGATAAAAAGAATAGACATGGACAGCAAACTGAAGACCTCTGTTCAGTGTAGCAGCTCTCAGAAGAAGCAAGATATTAAAATGAATCAAGAAAAGATGATAAAGAAAAACAATACTATGAAAATCAGAGCTGCAGCCTGATCTGAACTGCTGTGTGCAGTACTGATTTCTACATCTTAGAACGATATCAGAAAACTAGGGGGTGTTTAAGAGAAAAGTGTCAAGAATTATAGAAGCAGAGTTTTGTGGAAACAGATTGGACTATCTTAAAAGGATATTAAATAGCAGCGTGGCAAAAATATGTGACCTAACTGCTAGAAATAAGCCAGAATCTCACTTCTCCCTGCCTTAATACAAGAATATGGTGACACATAATTAAATCAAAAGGTAGCAAATTTAACAGAACATCAATTTTCAATTAGTATTTATGCTGTGAGACTCATCATTTGATAATGTTGAGACAGAAAAAAATGTAAGATTGAAAACAATTAAGTGCTTATGTAGAAAACAAGAATGTATGGAGTTAAACTAGCTAAACGAGTATGCAGAGGAACTTAAACTTATTGGGAGACTTAAATAGATCTGTGCATATTGGTGACTAGGTGAGATTTTTTGAAGTCAGATTGTCAGAACCAGTTGTATTCTAGGTTTTCTGCACCTTCCTCGGGAGTCTTCAAGAGCCACCATCTGTGGCAGGATGCTGTATGGGCCTCACATGTGATACAGACCCCTTCTGCCTCTTCAGACACTCTTAGTGTCACCTACTGCATGAATTTCAGTTTCTAGCCCAATTGTTGAATTTACTGGATTGAATGACAACATCAAAATTCTTAAAGCCAGTAGCAGAATTTAAAATTACTTGTTAAAACCTTTGCTGAAGAAGCCATACGAAGAATGAAAACAAACAAGCAAGCAAAACACTGACTTTGTCAACTTGAAAACTGTCAACCAAACAAAGGTTTGATTGAATTTGGAAGGTGACATTACTGATGAAAAATCAACTTCCCAAGAGTAAATTAGTATTTTTGCTGAAATTTTTCAATTTCAAAATAGAACTTTTTATTCACCTATGCCCCCAGTTATGCTATATATTCTTGAGCACCATCTACTGGTGCTGCATTATTAATTAGCTACTTCTGAATATATGAATCACTTCTCTAATAAAATTAATTAGAATCATGTAATCCTTCAAAGCATATTTAAAATTGAGAAGACAGGACATAGTCTATTATCTATTAAATTAATATTCCCCTTAACAACAGAGAGAAAACTAATACTGATGAAATTCACTTAGAATCTGAAATTAATAGAGAAATACACTATTTCTTCATGGTTTGTAACACACTGGACCAGAGAACATGTGCAAGTCCATGAAATTATTTGCAATTTACACTTTTTCTCAACCTACTGGAACAACAAAATATTTTTCTTCTCTTAATATTTAAGTATTTAGTGAATTTTATAATACCTGTAATAGGGCCAGCATCTTCCATTTTATTTCTTTGCTTTACACTAAATTAAGTTCCATTTCTCTTGAAATGGTCACACCAGCTTTGGATTTAACATTTTCCCTGACTTGGAGCAGGGAAATACAGTTTGGTGTTCTGCAGAAGAATATGCAATGCAGAGTAGAATGTTTGTTCTTGCCAAAGGGGATTTTGAAGGGCCTTGCATATCTGCAAAAAGTGGGATGTGGGAAACAGACCAGTAGCACTACTACATAAGCCAAGAGGCTCAGTGAAATTATCCCTCAACTCTTACCTGTAAATTGAACCTATAACTACAGTTTACTTTCTGGTGTGCAAAGAAGGACATGTCTAAGAGTAACTCTCCAGTCAGTTAAACACCATGATGATGATGATGATAACAGTAATTAAGCATGAAGTCTTTGGTGAAAACAATTTTAAGATTTTTTTTTAAAAAATGTGTGCCTTCAGTACTGGAGATGGACTGTCTTATTTGCTCAAAGGAGTGACACTGCAGGCTGCAACAGTGACCTTTACTTGAAAAGAGTCCCCCTAAGGGTGACTGGTGATCGAGTGAGAGAACAGTCCATTCTCCAAAGTCACTTGCTCTAAACTGCGGCCTTCATTTTCAACTTTGCACCAAAACTGTCAGTGATAATTCCAATTCCAACTGTATTCAATTTTGTGCTATGTTCACTAAAATCTGGACTGAAATCATCTAGCTGCTGTCACCAAGATACCAAAGATCTTGAAGTGCTTCTTCAGATTTGGGGAAAAAAAGGCAACTAAATAAGCCCTTTATTCCATCCAACATATTAAATTGGGTGAGCTTCATTTTTCTCATTAATACAGAAATTACTTAAAAACATTACTTTCCTCCCTTCTTCCTAGTTTGGATCAAGCCCAACCTTGCTGAAACAATTGCCTTGATTCTAGAAAGCAGCACTATAAATTTAGCATTCACTATGTTGTGCCTATCCCTACAACACTACTACTGAGCGACATAACACTTCTTTCAGTGCCTTGATACTTTCTTTGTAGTACAGATGGCATCACGTGTACCATGCAGGGCTGACAGCCCTCCCATGAAACTGTGGGATTGCATTAATATATTATTCCTAGGTTTAACAGAGGCACTCAAACAAGATTGATCTACTCAATATTTCCAAGTTATATGCACAGGTTCATTTTACATCTGCCCTTCAAACTGTAACTTAGGAATAAATGCACACACAAAATAGGACCATTCCAAACACAAGTGATCTGCATACCCAAATTAAACACGTGTATTGTCACACTTCTACTTGTTTATATTCTGCAGATTTAAACATATCCTGACTCTCCTAGACTATCTAAATACCAGGTTTTTTTCTTTTATCTCAAGTGCTGCATGACACCTGGCAAATGAAATTATTTCTCAAATTGGCCTCAATTCAAGTAGAAAGACACCTGTAAGTGGATTGTAGGTATTTGTGTACTTAGAAAAATGGTACAGTTTATTTTAGTTCCAGTCATTAAAACCTGAATTGTTCAAGTCTAATTGCAACAAATCTTGCAAAGAAATCTTCGCAGTGCTCTGTGCTGCCATCCCACCCCACCCTGTCTCACTGCTTCCCACCCCTCTGCTCCTCAGCTGTCATAGTTAACCTAAGCATGACTTGCACAACTTCCACACTTTCCTTCAGTTTGTAGACAAGAGGTTAAGGAGTCTTCCCCTTCCAGATTCCTCTCCAGCATTGTCATGTCCTCACAAAATTGAAGAGTACAAGTTAATCACTGGGTTGGAATATCTAGGAGATATCTAAAGACAATTCCTTACCACACATTGTGTATTCATTATTTTTTTCATTTTCACTCACAATTAAAGGAGCTACAACTTGCCAGTGCCATAGAAAACAGGTAAAAGAGTTCATTCAAGTTGTTTTCTTTTGTGACTTACCTTACAGTCCTTCATTTAATGTAAAGGAGATGAAAAGTTATTTAAATACTGCATTGTGGGTACACATTTTATTTCTTCTGCTCAAATCACCCTGTCAATGAACAGAACTTTCCTTAAAGTATTTTAAGTAACATGATGATCCCCCACAGATAGTATGGAATGTCACCAAATGTGAGGCAATATGATTATCTCTAAGCCAGTAACAGTTCAGTTTTCATTGCATTGCATTTGCTAGGCATAGACCCTGCACATCTCTCACATTTTCCTTGGTTTGGGTAGATGTTTTTTGTTTTATTTTGACAACAGGGATATAAAGTATTTATGAGTGTAAAAGCTAGCAGGGATGCAGTTTACGGCTTATACCTATGGAAAATACAGTAAAAAGCTATAACCATGTTTTGGTTTACTTTGGTCAAAAGTGGTTTGTGACCAGCAATACCTCTGATCAGAATTTGTGCAGCGTGTAATTGTAATCATAAAAGCTCTGTGTTACTGGAATTCAAACCTTGCAGGGGCTAGAACAGGACTGTAGGGGAGAAGACCATTTGCTTTAAAGACTGATTGGTTTGGATGTTGTCCAGAAATTTAAACTTTCATTTCATCGGGGTGGGAGGTCATGTTTGTAACCACACAGCCGTGTTTCATATGAACTTTGGAGGCATGGAGGGGCTGTATGTCCCACGACCTCAGCAGGGCCTTGTGCACTCTGCAGAATGGCAGCAGTGGGAGCGCACGACAGCCAGACTGAGAGCTGCTGACTGACAGCAGCATTTATTAAAATGTCATCTCCTAATTTTCACGCCGGATATCTGTTGTCGTGCAGACTGCCCCAATATCTCACGCCAGCGGGAAGAGCCAGAAGACAACCCAACCCGCCCTGGGGAGCAGGAGGGACACAGCGGGAGGGGAAGGAGAAAAAGCATACCACAAAATTTAAAACAAAAAAAAAAAAAAAAAAAAGGATTTTTCATGAACCTCCCCCGTCTGACCCCACCCGCCGGTGACGGTGCCGCTTCAGCCGCTGTCGCCTCGCAAATCCCGCGCTCAGGCTGGGCAGCACCGCTCCCGCACCGGGCACCGCGCCGGGTGAGCCCTGCCGGCTTTCCATCCTCCCCCGTGCGAAGAGGGCGGCCGGCGGCAGCCGAGGAAATGGATGCGGCCGCGATCGGGCACAGCCTTATCTCTTGGCAGGGAACAAACACAGCGCTAATTGCAGCCGCGCTGAGAAAATTGCTATTGTTTCTAGTCAGCGGCGGGCGGCAGTTTGAGCGGGTTTATCCCGGGAGCCCTGTATCAGTTAATCTGCATCTCGGGGCCGAGGCGGCAGCTCCCGGGGCTGCGGCGAGGGGGAGGTTGTGCTTTAGAAGAAAAAACAAGAGAAAGGACATCAAGTGCGCGCTTCCCGCCCCGGCGTCCCCGTTTCCCTCCCTCGCCGCCCGGGGGTTTTTCTGACGCCGGGGTGCGGCCGGCCCCCAGCGCTGGGAAGGGCGGCAAGAAAACCTGCCGGGCGCAGCGAGCGCCGTTTCTGGGACGCGCGCGCACCGCACCGCTGGCGCGGCTGCCCGGCCGGGGAGCGGCGCGCACACGCGCGGG
>VYZT01053480.1:6902-81687 GCA_013400735.1 Pomatostomus ruficeps
CGCCGCCGGGCAGCGACCCCTCTGCTGAGCCCCCCCGGCCGCATCCCGCATCCCCCGAGCGTCCTCGGAGCCTCCCGCGCGTCCCGGCCCTTTGTGCAGCCCCCACCCCTTTGTGTGCCCCCCTGTGCCCCCCCGGCCTCGCCGCCCCCCGTGCATGCAGCCGCCGAGCAGGAGCCGCTCGCCATGGGCACGAAGCAGACCAAGGGCTGCCAGCCGGGCAGCGCCGGCGAGAGCCCCGCGGGCCACCCCCGCAAGAAGGCGACCCCCCGGGAAAGGGGGGATTTCCTGGCGTCCCTCGTGGTGAAGTCGGGCGAGAAGTTCGGCAAGGGCGCGGGCAGCAGCTTGCCCCCGTACCACCGGCGCATCTGCATGATCCAGGACATGCTGCTGCTGGTCAAGCAGGGCAAGCAGGAGGAGGCCACCGAGCTGCTGAAGAACCTGCGGCAGGTGAGCATGGGCGGGTTCCTCCGGGGAGGGGGGGAAGGGACAGGGTGGGAGCAACACACCCACGGGGCTTTCGAAAGCCTCTTGGCTTTCTTGGGGCACACTCCGCTTTTGCGGGTTTAACTCTCGTGGCGTCATTTTGGGGAAGTGGCAGAGGAGCTGCAGGGTGGCCACGGTGTCACAGAGGGGGAAATACCCCCAGGGAGGTGATTTTGCGTTGTTTGCAGCGAGGAAACCCCTGGCGGGTGCATTTTGCCTCCTTCCCCTCCCCGCTGGTGCTGGTAGCTCCGGGATTTGCAGCCTGCTCAAGGTGGTTCCCACTCAACTTTCCCAAAAGTTTGGTGTTCCGAGCAGCTCTGTGAAAAGCGCCGAGGCAGTTCGGAGCTGGCAGCTTTTGAGAATCGGCTCTTTTCTTCCTGGCTCAGAAACACCCGGAGTTGGCAGCGCTGCTTTTTGATCTCGTTCTTTTTGACGCACAAACGCGTGGTGGGGTTTTGCTGGTGTTGACTGGGGCCGGGAGAAGCGAGAAGCTCTGTGGGAGCGGGGAATTCATTGTACGGGAGCCCGAGACCTTTCGCCTTGAAAAGTCTGTTTGAGCTGGGAAGCAACAGGACGGAAAGCTGCTGCGAGCAAACAGAAAAGCAAATTAGCGTTTAATCTTTTCCGCTGATGGCGTGGTGATAAAAACACCGAGCGCTGGGCGTTTTCAAGGCTCTGGGGTACGCAGGGCTCGGAGGAACAGCGAGTTTTCCACGCAAACCTGAAGCAGATCCAGCTCCCAGCTCTGGTGTTCCCCATAGCTGCTCGGTGTAACCAGTTCTGCCACCTGGGGAAAAGTTGCTCCAGTCTCTGCTGGGCACCAGGAGCTGCTTTCTTGCCCCATAATTCGTCCATGAGAAAGCCCAGCTAGTCTAGTCTGGATTTCTTTCGGGATTTTGTGTTTGGGGTTTGTTTTTAGCATTTTCCCCTGCCATTTGCTGGTCCAGGTAACTTTTTAGCCAGTGGATGTGTTGTGTAGGGCATGTCCCTGTCCCTCTCAGCCCACTTCCATTTATCCCTCTGCCCTGCAGCTTTAGGACTATCTTTGGAGCAGCCCAGCTGAGAAATCGGGACAGTTTCATACGATTTGTAGTTTTTTTATGGAAAACTCTCACCACTTTCAACTTTGGGATAAAATAGTTTTCCTGAGGTGAATGTGCTGCCTCTCTAGGAGTTGGGGACACAGTTCCTTGGAGCAGTGACCTCTCCGTTTGGGATCTGCGTGACCATGGGGGTTGAGTTGGGCAGCAGATCTGAGGCCAAATGTTTCACTCTCTCAGCCATGCCGGAGCTTTATCACTGCCACAGCCCACTGGAGCTGGTCCAGGGGCAGGTGCTAATTTTAGAGGGTGTTTATCTCAAACACCTCCCCAAAATATAAACCCCGGGGCCTGCGAAGTGCCATGAATCACTCTCACCTTCTCCCTGGCTCCAGACTGGTTTTTCTCAGCGATGCTCAGGTCCTGTCCTTGCCCTTGCTGTGCAGCGTGTGGAATGTGTCACCGTGGATTTGCCTGGCAAATCTGACCACGGGGGATCCCCGGCTGGGGAGGGGGAAGAAAAAGCTAAAAATTCATCTTGAACTGCCGGGGGAAGCGAGGAACCTGTTACAGTCAGGTACAGCTCTGTCAACGAGCGTCTCTGAAGAGCTCGCTCTGATAAAATACATCTTAGAGTGTCAAAATAGGGAACACTTTGTCCTAGATACCGCGATAGACTCCCGGCAGGATTTTAATGAGGTGCCATTATCCCTTCCCTCCAGGGAGGGAGTGTGGGATGCCCCACTGAACAAATCCTGCCTGTTCCTCCAGCAGCTGGATTTTGGGAAGGGATTATTTTAGGGCATCACTGGTAGCCCCAAGGGACCACTTGGGTTGTTCCCACTCCGGTGGGAGCTTTCAGAGCTGAGCTCTTGGAGTGTCTCATCCTGAAAGGGAGGATTTGGGGGGAAGGAGGAGCTTCCCCCTGTGGAAAGGGATGGATGGATGAGCCTGGTGGAGCAGAGACTTTTCTCTGAGCCATTTTTAGGGTATCCCCTGCAGAGGGACTGAGGATGCTCCATGTAGTTGCTGCTGCTGCTGTAAAACTGGGGTTTTTCCAGCAAAACTGGGGGATTTTCCAGCAAAATTGGGGGTTTTCCATCAAAACCGAGGTTTTCCCAGCAAACCCAGTGACCTGGTGCCCAGCTCTCAGCGGAGATTTTTTTAAATCCCAGGCATTTAGGTCACTGGGAGCCTTTCCACTGACTTCAGCGGGCTTTGAAGCCGGCCCAGCGTGCTGGTGAGGGGTAGGTGACAGCATCCCTGCCTTTGGAGGGGCTCCATCTTTTTTTTTTTTTTTTTGGAGCAGTATGAACACATGGCCAGAGCTGAAAAACTCTGATTTTTCAGGTCTCCATGCCATAACCCACCCACTGCAGGAAAGGTTTGGGGGACTTTTACCTGCTGCTCCCATGAAAACTGTGTGTGACCATCAGGGCAGGGCTGCAATCCTGTATTTTAAACCTGCTGGAGCAGGTCCTGCCCTTGCAGCCCCACCACTGGCACCAATGTCCACCGTGGCCTTTGCATTCCACCCTTTTATTTAGGATTTACCCATCCTGCTCCCTCCCCTGAGGTGGGAGTGAGGCTGTTTTCCTCACAGGCCCTTGTAAGGATTCATTTGTGTTTCTGGGAACAACTGGAGGTTGCAAACAGCTATAAAATAGTTAGATACAAAGCAAATTTTTTTGTTTAAAAAGATAAAAAGTGTGAACAGCAGACAGACTCCTCTGCTTCCTCAGAGAGGTCTCTGGTGTGGAGGCAATTTGATCCCACTGCCCGCCCTCAGAATAACACTCCTGTTATTCCTGCTGCCAGCGGCCATTCCACAGGGTTTGTGCTCCTTTGGCACAGCCAGGATTAATTTAACATCGAGCTCCTGGTACAGAGGTGCTCATCTCGTGTTCCTTCTGCTCTGGAGCCCAAACGCCAAAATTAAAATCCCCCAAATCCAAACGAGGGCCCGCTGCTCTCCCTGGCTGAGGTGTTCTCCCCTGAGCTCACAGTGCTGCAGGGAGGATACTTCTGGCACTTAAACGCGGTGGAAAGACACTGGAATAATGAACATTTGATTGAGGCTGCAGCTCGGCGTTCCCAGAGGCTTGCTGGTCACCTGGAGGGAGCTGCTGGCCTTTCATGGCAGTAATCCCTGCATGGAATAACTTGGGATTTGTCTGCTGTGGAGTGACTTCCTAGATTTAACTGGCAGCATCTCCTCTGCTTTCCAGCAAGGAGCTGCTGCAGGGAGAGGCTAAAAAATGAATTTATGCAGGGTGTCCAGCACTTGGGGCGTGGGAATCCCCTCCCAGACCCTTCATCCAGGTAGGAGAATGCCTGCTCTGCTATTCCCAGTACCGCCAGCTGCAGAGCAGGATAGGTTTGAGTGTTACAGAGCACAGCACTTCTATTTTCACTCCTATTTTCCTCCTCCATTCTCTGGAGTTTCAGCGGCTGAGGCAGCCAGGTGCTGTCAGTATATTAAATTCTGGGAGTGTCTCTCCTGCTGGGGAGAGGATTTGTAAAACAAAGCATGTTTTCCTCCTCCCTGCCGCCAAACGGATAGCTTTTCCCAAGT
The DNA here is from genome assembly GCA_013400735.1 of Pomatostomus ruficeps. Lineage (NCBI taxonomy): Eukaryota > Metazoa > Chordata > Aves > Passeriformes > Timaliidae > Pomatostomus > Pomatostomus ruficeps. Next base: position 11,001 of record VYZT01053480.1, read on the forward strand.
GAAACGGGGAAGCGCTTCCCAGCACATTACGTTTCACTCGAGGAATTTGCCATTGGTTATGGCTCGACGTGGAGCTCTGGCTGGGCTGCTGCTGCTCCAGGGCTGGTGGGAGAGGGGAGGAGGAGGAATCCAGCGAATCTGAGCATCCTCTGCACGGGGCAGCAGTCCTGGGAATTAAACTGGGAATTAAGCGGGGAAAAGAGAGCAAATAAATCCCTGGGTGCTGAGCGTGGCCAGCAGCCAAATGGGAGGTCCGAGGTGTGGCAGAGCTGCACACCTTGAGAGGTGGTTTGAAAGGTGGATTGAAAGATGGAATCTCTGCCTGGGCAGTGCTGGGATGTGAAGGGCAGGGGAGAGGAGTCAGGGCCACAAAAGGGTGAAGCCCCCGTGATAAATCCTCTTTGTGGTAAGGGGCTGGGAGCAAATGTGCTCTGTGCCCCCCGAGCCGTGCAACCTCCTCCTGGCTGTGATTCCCGTGGTTTATCCCACAAACATCCCCCTGCTGGAATTTCCAGCCAGAGGCTGTGGGGACCGAGGCATGGAGCAAGGCACGACCTGAGCAGGGTCCGGTGCTTCGGAACTCTGTGGCATGGGGGTGTTTTATTAATTAATAACGAGTATGTTTGTTGCAAGAGGGGGCTTGACCAGTGGGAATGGTAAAACACCAAAATAAAATTAAAAATACCAATGGGGACAGTTCACTTTGGGCTCCTGGGGCTTCCTTGGCACACAAGAACAGAGGGCTGCGCAGGAGAATTAAAAAGATTTGTGGCTGTGCTCTGCCACCACTCTGTGCTTGCTGCTGGCCCTGTGCAGCCATGGAGCAGCATTCCCATGGAACCCATCCTGTGCCCTGGAAAGCTGGGGGAGCTCAGCACTGGTGTGTTTGCTCCACAAGTGAGTTCCTGGTCCCTTCTCTGTGTGCTCAGAGCTGCTGATGCACCCGAGGCAACCCAGCCTGGGCTCTCTGGGCTCCTCCCAGCTTGTGGCTGCCAGAAAAGGACAGGGATGCAGGGTTTTATAGTATTGGGGTTGTTTTTCCTCAAGTGGGAGCTCCTGGGGCTGGGCAGTGGGGCTGAGGCTGGGCAACGCAGGGTGGAAGTTGGGTAAGGCAGCTCGGAGCGGGGTGGTTTGGGATTCACACCCATTTCCTCTGGGCCAGCCAGCTGACGAAACCCAGCCGGTGCTCCCCACAATTTCTTTCAACCCTTGGGCTGTTGGGGGCGTTAACAGCAAATATTCCTGGCTGTGCTGGGGGCTTTTCTGCCCCGCTGCTGTTCTCTCTGGGCCCTGCTGTGAGAGGCTCCCTTGCAGCATCCTTGCCCGCTTCCCATCCTTCTGCCCTTTTCCCACCCCCTGCAGGGTTTGCCGCTGCTTGTCCAGGCAGTGTTGGATTCAGTGAAGCCCCTGGAAGTGGCTGCTGCTGCTCCTCGAGTGGGAAATGTGTTTTGGGGGGGAGAGGAAGGCTGGGAGAGGTGGGATGTGATGTGAAGTGGGGGCTGAGCTGGGCTGGGTTAGGCTGGGCTCAGTTAGGCTGGAACAGAGGATCAGGTCCTGCCCGTGCCCTCGCTGCAGACAGGAATCCCTGCGCTGGCAGAGGTCAGTGCTTGTTGTCACACTTTTTCTGTTTCTATTATAGCAGGAATGGGTTTTTCCCCCCCCCAGGCTCTGCTGTTTTCGCATCTCCAGCCCGCAGACAGCCTGGCGTGCACCTTCTTTATTATTTTTCTCTTTTCCTTTTTATCTTGCTTCAGCCTGTGAAAGCCCGGAGTGTGGGGATGGCTCCGCTCGCCTGCCAGCGCGGGGGTGTGACAGCTGCGTGGGCAGAGCCCTCACTGCGGATCCCAGCTGGGCTGTGACGCTGTGCAAGGGTCTGGGGGACACCCAGAATTTCAGGATGCACCTGAAATTCAGTGTATTGTGGCCTTAGGTCAATAATGTGTTTGATGTGTTGGGGGATTTGTGGCTGTGGCCTTCTCTGAGGTAAGAGAGGTGGTTATGTATTGACATATTAATATTAATTTCGTTCTCCTACGAGCGATGTGGAATTTTTTTAGTATTCAACATCTTCAGGCCCTGGCCAAATGCCTAATGTGATTTAATGCCTGATTCCATTTCTCTTTCTGTCTGTGTGTGTCTCAGCCTCCTCCTCTTTCAAATTTCGGAGAAAAGATCACTGAATGGCAAATTTCATCTCGCCTCTAAAAGGAAAAGCAAATTCTTTTTTCCATTCCTCTCCAAGCTGAAGGTTTGAGCTCCAATTTCTCCTGGCCCTGACCTTGCTGCTCGGAGAGCAAGAGCTGCTTGGAGCTTCCTGGCTTTCTCAGATCTTTTTGAGACCCTTTATCTTTCAGACTTTGTGTCTTTCAAAGTCAGAGACGCTTCCTTTGTGCGAGCCTTCGAGCTCCACCAGCTCGGCAGAGCCTGGACACGCAGCGGAGCGAGGGGAGGGAGCTGCCCCCTTCCCGTTCTTGTGCCTTGGGTATCTCAGTGGATCTCCCATCCCTCAGAGCCTCTTTATTCCCAATTTAACCTTTCCAGAGGCCTGGCTGTGCTGCTTTGCAGAGCCAGATTTGGCATTGCTGGGGGAATTTCTTCAGGAGGAATCTTTCCTGGGCTTGGCTGTTCGGGTTTCCTGTGCATCGTTGTTGGCCCATAGAGGTTTTCCCTGAGGTTTGCACCTCTCCAGCACTGGATCCTGCTGCTGGCTGCTGCTCTCAGTTCCCTCATGTCCCCTCTGCCTGTGGGATTGGTTTCTGAGCAGCATTTCCAGGGCTGCAGTCCTGCTCCTGCTCCCGCTGGCACTGCCCAGCACCTGTGAGAGCTCAGGGATGGCATTTGGGTGCTGCATAGGAGATTTCCTGTGAGGCACTGCCCAACAGGGATGTGAATTCCAGTTTTAACAGCAGTGTGTTGGAATGAAGGTTGGTCAGTTAAAGGAGAGGCCGAGCAGCCAGCCTGGGGCAGGAGCCTGGAGCTGTGTGGGTTTTTGGAGGATGGGGATTTGTGTGCTGGGATTTCCAGCTCTTCGCTTTCTGTTTAGCCACAGAAAAGGAGGAAATGGGTGTTAGGGACAGGACCTGCAGCTCTGTGAGAGGTGAAGCTCTGTTTTCTACCCCCCAGCACTCAAAACACGCCGAGGTGAGCGAGCTCTGTCCGTCCCTTCCTCCCACTCCAAGGATGAGCTTGGAAAACAAAAACCTAAAAACTTCTTGAATGGATCCTGTGCCTTCATCCCTCCTTGTGCAGAGATTCCGTGGGTTTTCCCAAGGGAAAGGCACAGGGCTCGGAGCCAATCTGTTCCTGGGAGCCTCTGGTACCACGCTGGGAAATTCCCAGAGTCTTCCCGTGTCCCAGGGGATGCTTAAACCCAGCCCCCTCTGGAGCTGGGAGTTTTTAATTCCCGCCTTCTCCTACAGGGCTGTTCCTTCCCCCCAACCCTCCCCAAGGCCGGGGTCTTGGCACAGCAAGGAAATCCCAGCAGGGGAAAGCAAAGGCTGCTGAGGAGGGGGAGCAGCTGTGCCCCAGGCTGCGGTGGGAATGGGTTGTTTTGGCTGGGAATGTGCTGAGGGTTTTTCCTGGGACACCTCTGTCCCCGTTCCCAGCCTGCCTGCAGAGCTGCTCCCACAGAGCACTGAGCTCCCGGGGGGGACTGGGGCCAGCTCTGGCCGTGGTTTGGGATTTGGGGAATTCCCTCAGGTAGGAATTGGGATACAGGAGGGTTTGGAGCTCCTTAAAAGAGCCCCAATCCCCTGCACGAGGGATGAGCCCACGCAGCTGCAGCCTCTGCCCTGCCTGTGGCTGGTGTTGGACAAACCCCAGTCCTGGTTCAGCCTAAGCTCCCCAAAATCAGCAGAGAAATCTGCAAAATCTCTGCAGAAATAGGACTCAGAGCTGCCCAAACAGCCCCAAAGCTGTGGTCCATCCTGGCATCCCTCCAGGAATGAATTCCATTTATTCCTCGATTTGGATACCGTTATCTCTGTTCCAGGGCTGGCAGAAGAAAGGATTTGGGGGGAATCTCCCAAATATCTCTGTGGGCTTCCTGGGCCAAGGCAAAGTGCGAAGCAATTTGGGATGAGAGTGTGAATGACCCATGACTTACATCCAGCCAAAGCCATCCAGGACTGGATGAAATCTTGATTTAAGCAGCTGGTTTTTTGTGGGTAGGATTTTTTGGGGGGGTTATTCTATAAGAAAGAGGATGTTTTCCTGTTTGGTTGTAAAAAGCTGCTTGTGCTTGGTGTAATTGGATACTTCCTTTTCTGAGGAGGGAGCGTGGTGTGTCTGGGGACATTTATTTGGGCAGCTGTGTGGCCGGGTGATTAATTTTGTGTGGTTTTATTCTGGTGGGAAACGGTGAATTTGGGGTTTACAGGGTGGATCAGTCCTTTTGTGTTTCTGGCTTGAGTTACATGGAAATGAAGGCAAGTTTAAAGGGCAGAACAGTGGTTTGGAATGTTTTTTGATCAGTTAATAAACTCAAAATATGCTGGATACGAAAGCAGACAAAGCAAATGTCACGAAACAGGTTTTGCATTTAAAACTGGTCGATTCATTAAGTGGAGTATTAATTGTGCATCATGAATTACACTTCTGGTCACTACAATTACAGACTTTGGTCTCTCAGGCTGCACTTTTACTTGCAGATTGGAAAATGTGCATTTCTCCTTTGTACTCCTGATGTTTTCATTGACTTGCTGAAATTCTGTGTTAAACTGGACTAAGTGAATTAGAATCATTTAAGTTGGAAAAGATCATGGAGTCAAACCTTTGAATTAACTGAAATTAAGATGTTTTCTTTGTCCTTGGGAGAGAACCAGACCCTCCCAAAAGCTGTGTTTGCACTTCACTCTTTTCTGGTTGTGTTTTTATCAGTGACTTCCCTAAAACCTTTGGCAGCCATGTCCTGCCTACCTGGGCAAACAGGAGCTGTTTAAAATTAAATAAATCATAAAAATTTAGAATTAAAGCCTGACCAGAGGCTGGTGTCACTGTAAATTGCTGGTTTGAAACCTGAGTGTTTTAAAGTAAATGTATTTAATGTTTAAAGCTGTTTTATAGAGCAGCATTAATTGAATTTTAATGCCACTGAACGGAATGCTTGGGCAGCCTGTTCATTAATCCTCCCTGAGCAAGTTTGGGCATTTCCTGGTGACTTTGATGAGCCCCAAACCCTTTTCCTTTGGGTTTCTCTGGAGAGACTGAGGCAGCTGCGGCTGCCCCATCCCTGGGAGTGTCCAAGGCCAGGTTGGAGCGCCCTGGTCCATAGAAGGTGTCCCTGCCTGTGGCAGAAGAGTGGGAATGAGATGAACTTTAAGGTCCTTTCCAACCCAAACCAGCCTTTGCAGAGATTTGTGGATTTGGGAAGGGAAAAAGGGGTCTCAGCTGGACGTACACAACATCTGCTCTCCGACATCTCCTTTCCCAGGATAAAAATCCACTCGTTTCCGTGGCATTCTCCTCTCTTGCCTCGTTGCTGTAGAACAAGGGTGTCAGCAGCTCCAAGAGCTGCCAGGGCTGCAGGTTTCCCTGGATTTTAGGATGTGTGCAGCCCCGTAAAGGTCCTGGGTGCCTTGTAAACAACCTGGGCCGTGGGTGTGCAGTGCCCGGCCCTGCTCCCGTGTGGGGAGCAGCTGCTGTAGCTGTACCACTTCCAGGCAGGAATTCCTGGCATTTCTTGGCAGGGGAAGAACGTCCCCAAGCTGACTTTCCAGTACATGGCACTGGTCACTCTGTGGAAACTGTTTCACAGCTCCGGTGAATTCCCTGAGCTCCTGCTCTCCATGCACTGCTCGGTTTTCCCGGTTTTCCATCCCACCCTGTGGCTGTCCCAAGGAGGAGGATGGAGAAGCTGGCACAGTGTAGGTGACAGGGTCAGCCCTACAAGTTCTGGCTCTGATAAACTTCTCCGTCCTTTTTTTAGACACAGAGCAGTTCTGGGGTGAGATGAACTCCCTGAAACGTGGTGAGGAATCTCTGCCGGGGGTGCTTTCATCTCTTGCCCATCAGCTGCTGTTCTCCACCAACACAAAGAAAATTAATCAGCCAAATTCCTCTCCTGAAAGATCTTCTTTAAAGAAGACCTTCTAGCATTGCCGCATTGTATAAATCAACTTCATTTTCCAGACGCACTCGTGTTTGCTTGTGTGCCCTCCCTTTGGAGGAGGGCAAAGATACGGGAGGCTGGAATATTCCCAAAGGCAGGAATGCAGTGCCATTCCCACAGGCTGAGGTCATTCCACTGACTGCAGGGTGGGAATGACATCGAGCACCTGCACGATCCTGGTGGGACCCAGTGCTGCCCAAGCTCTGAAAATCCATCCTGGAGCCAGCAGGATGCTGGAATGCTGGAATGCCCATCCCTGGAGGGATTTATGGGATGTGTGGATGTGGGGACATGGCTGAGAGGTGGGATAGTGGTCAGACTCCATCTCAGAGAGCTTTTCCACCCTAAATAATCCCAGGATTCTTTACCAGGGAAAAGCTTCTCTGCTCCTCGTTTTGCAGAGCAGCAGAAGGGCTGAGCATCCCCTGGCAAAGGGGGAGCAGGGAATTCCCAGGAACAGGAATGAAGGGCACAGAAGTGGCAGAGCCAGAGCAGGGCTCCGAGCAGCTGCTCTTTATCTCTTCCTGAGCAAGCACATCAGGGAAGATAAAGGGAAAAGGGACAAGATAACACAGACTGAGCCTGCCTGTCAGCCTGGCTCTCACAGGGGGGGTTTCCCAGCCTATTTACTTGTCAGTGGTGACTCTGGAGGAACCTGTGGGATCTTCGGAGAAAACCAAGGTTTTTTTCTTCCTGTTTCATGCCTTGCAGAAGGGAATCTTTCTTCCAGGCATGAATTTCTGGCGTTTCTTGGCTTGGGCAGAAGGTCCCGAGGCTGGTTCGGTGTCACCGTGTGCTAAATGCCACCCCATGGCTCACCCACATCACACACCAGTGGCTGCTCCACTTTAAAACCAGCCCAGGGTCTGTGCAAGTCAGGTTTTAGTGATATTGAAATCAGCTGCTCAGGGCTGTTTGAGGAATCCCAGCCCAGGGATGTCAGGGGGGACCGGAGCAGGGAAGGGGAGGCTCAGCACAGTGAGCTCATCCTGGCTCTCCCCTTGCTCAGCTCCCCATCCTGCATCAGCTTTCAGGGATTGTTCAGCCCCATGGCTGTAGCTGGGAAATGAAGTGAAGGAGTTGGTGCTGTGTCCTGAAAGCTCCTGGGGCTCTTCTTCCTCTGCTTCAACTTCAGGAGAAACTGCTGGTGTGAAGAACATCAGTGGTGGCTCTTTTGAAGTCGGAAAATAGAAGTTCTTGAGCTGGAAGCGGGAGCTGCAAGGCACAGGCTTTGTTCTGGCACCTGTGGGAATATCCTGTGGCCACAGCGTTCCATGGGATCCAGCTGAGTGTTCCCAGGAAGGCTCAACCCCCCATGGGGAAGCAGGAGGGATTAGCAGGGTGCTCTGTTACCGGTGGCATTCCTGGGGTGCCTCTGCTTCTCTCTGGGGACACTTCCTGGGCGGGTGGCACCAGCAGGAATCAGGGAAACAGCCCAGGGCATGGGGACACGGCTGCTTTGCTGATATTCCCACCCTGGAGCTGCTCCCTGCCTTGTTCCCAGGGGGCTTTTGGTCCTCACCCCGACACTCAGGGCTGGGTAGAAGCCACCGGTGGCAGGAAACTCCTCCAGGCTGGGAGCTGTGGGGAGGAAAAGCCTGGAATCTGCAGTGGAAAAGCCTGGAATCCGCACTCTACACGGCAGCTGTGACTCAGCAGAGGAGCAGCAGCTTTGCCGCGGAGCCCTCTCCTGCCCAGACCCTTCAGGCACGGGTGTCATCCCCACGAGGGGCACCCGGTGGCTCCTTCTTGTCCCCTTTCTGTATTCCCCACATCCACCGCAGGCTCCCATTCCCCAGCAGAAGCTCCCCGGGCCAGGGTGTTCCGTGTCTCGTCCTCCCGCTGGGAAATGGAATATCAACAACGGCACTTTAATGGCTCTGACTGTCAAACAAAGCAGAAATATTCGGGTTTTTTGGGGGGAGGGTGTGGGGGTTGACACCTTTTATTGCAGAAAGCAGGATGTGATACTGCTTGGTGGGCAGGGGTGGATGGGGTGGGCAGGGGGGGATGTTCCTGCTTCTCCCTGCATGGTTTGAGGGTCCTGTGTGACTTTGGGGTGCTGAGAGCAGCTCCTCCCCTCAGAGAGCAGCCAGACGCTACAAACAGGGCAGGATGGACAGGGCACAGCACAAAAGCTGTTTATTACCAGTGTCTCTTCAGCACCCCTGGTGAAAGCTGGGGTGGATTTCTCTTCTCAGCCAAGCACAGGAGCTCTCAGGCCATTTTGGGGTTAATCTGTGCCATCCCTGGGACCAGCAGCCACCACCCCCTGGCCTTTCTGGAGCCTGCTGTGTGGCGAAATGAAGAGGACGATCCTAATGGCACTTACTGGAAATGTTTGCTGGCTCGATCAGCCCAGCCTGTGTCCCCTGGGATCTGGTTCCCTGATTTTGTGCAAAACGCTTCTTCCACTGCTCACTCCAGCTGAACCTCACTCTGTGGCGTCCCAGTCCTTCCCCGTGCTGCTGTGAAGGGGATTGGGTGGAGGGAAGAAGCTGTGCTTAACAAAAAACCCGTATTAAGTGCTCTACTAATCCAGCCCCCTTGGCTGCGGCGGGATTTAAACATGTGCTCCTAGTTAATCAGGTATTTAAGTGGTTTTCTGCCTTGGCAAGCCCGGGAGGAGATACCCCAGAGGAGAAGGAGGAGAGCAGAGCTGTGGCCTCGCAGCGGCAGGGTTTGGAAATGGGGATGTTGGGGGCAGCAGGGCGAGTTTGGGGCTGGGGTTTCACTTTCTGTGACTCAGTTTCTCCCTTTTGTGCAGGGGGAGGCTCCTGGAGCTGGAGCTGTGGGGCATCGAAGGCCACAAAAAGCAGAGGTTTGGCGAGCTGGGGTCAGCGTTTATCACTAAATACGCCTGAGCTGGCAGGGCAGGGCACACGAGAGGTCCTGCTAGGGGCTGCCGAATTCCAGCACGGGCACCTCTTGGAGAGGAGGGCTCTGCCAGGCGCCCAGAGGGGTTGATAAAGGATTTTAAGGGAAATCATCTCCCCTCACTCTTGGAAAAGCTGCCTGAGGAGCTCCCAGCTGTTCATGGTGCTGCTCTGGGAGGTTTCATGGAGCGCTCGGGAGTGTGAGGAACATTTTCCCTCAGCTCCTGGATTTCACCCCAGAGCAGCGTGGTCACCCCACCTCAATCTGATTTTCTTGCTGGGATTGCTCCGGAATTTGTCCCCACACAAGCACCCAGAGCTGCAGCACTGATATAAAGCAAAGTGCAGATTATTTAACCACACAAGTTGATTTTTTTTCTTTTTTTTTTATGTATTGATTTGTCGTTGTGCTTTGAATCCCATTACAGGAATCTGCCTTATTAATGGACTTTGCCCATGCTCGAGATTAACTGGGGATGCTGGATTTGCAAATGAATGAATTGAAATTCACGTTGTCCATATTAATTACTTGGGTGATGCCGGCTTCCTTGGCAAGCCTGGGGAAGCTGGGGAAACCTTAATTTTTATTCCACTGCTGTTGCTTTGTCTTGGTTTGGTGCTGTGGGATTGGGTTGGTTTTTCTCCTTTGCTGGAATTCCCTGTTAACTGTTGGGAAGGTAGTAAGAGGTTTCATGGAACAGGCTGTTTCTGAGGATAAATTTCAATGCAAAAAGGGGTCAGGGAGCTTTGATTTCAATGTTTAGTTCAACCCTACTTCCTCCTCTTTTGCTTTGTGCTAAAATCTTGCTGTACTTTGTTCCCTCTAAATTTTTACCTTGCAAAATCTCAAAATCTCTTAATTCCTGCAGTGATGCTCAGCCAGATTCTTGTGCTGAGTGAAGCAAGGCAGCTGTGAGGGGTAATTCCACCCTTCTTGCTGGTAAAAAACCAGGGATTTTCGTATATCCATGTATTGCTGTTGATCCAAACCCATTTTTTCCCTGTGCTCCTCCCACCCAGGCTCCTACGATGGTGTAAATGGCCCAAAAAAAAGAAGAAAAAAAAAAAAAAAAAGCCTTGGCGTGATTCTATTGGAGTCAGCTGCAATTTGTTCACTTAAATTATCTTTTTGTCATGCTCACATTATTCCACAGCAGCCAGTTTGGAGAGTTAATTGAATATTTGTGCCTCTCCAAGATGCCTTCAATTACTTCCCTCGAATAACTCCAGGAGAGAGCTGCGACGAGGAGGCACTGATGATTATTTTCTGTGCTGGTGATAGCTGAGGCTTTATCCCAGCACCTGTTAAAGGATCCCAAGGCGTTCCCACAGTCTCCCACTCCGAAATTCCATCCCTTTGCAGCCGAGCTCAACATCCATTGAGCGTTAACAGTGCATCCCTCCATGGCTAATGCAATAATAATCAGGCCTGGGCTGGGTTTGAGAGAGCAGTTCTGGCCCTGCAGCCTTTCATTGTTTGTGCAGGGATGGATTGATTTCCTCTGGGTGCTGCTGAGGGGCTCCAGGAGGCCTCCAGGTGAGACAGGAACATCCTTGTGGATGCTGCAGGCTCTGGGGGATGTGCCTGGGAATTTCAGTACCTGGGAGTGTTTCCCAGGGCTGTGCTTCAAAACAACCCCCCCCCCGAGAGGTGTGGGCAATCCCCACCTCGGAATTTTTGGCTGCATTGATCAATCCCCCGAAATAATCAGTCTTCTTTTTCCGTCGTTGGGTTGCAACAGCTCTGCTGGCTGAGGAGGGCAAGGGGGGCTGTCAAAAGTGGCATTTTTGAGGGGATAAAAAAGTAAAGGTGTTGTTTCAAGCGAGATTTGCAATTCCGTCTGTGCTTGGCTGCACTGGGATTGTCTCCTCCTGGAACAGTGGATCAGACTGGGCTCAGAGAGGGCTCTTCCCTTGCTGTACATCAGGAGACCCACGCTGGCCTCCTCCTGAAGCCTCTCCTGCTCACAGCTGCTGGGCCAGGACGATAAATCCTCATTTCCTCCAAAGCAGAGCCTGGTTCAGCAGAGTTAATGACAGCCTGGCAGCTCCTGCAGTGTGTTAATTGTGAAGGGAGGGTAATTGGAGAAGGGGCTGGATTATAGCGGGGAGGAGAGAGAGGTGAGGACTCCCAGTCTCTCACTTGCTCTGTTAGACCAGGGCCAGGTCAGGCTGGTGTTCTCTGCACCCTCCATCCCATCGGCCAGGCCTCAGCTCTGGGAGCACCCAGTGTCCTCTCGAGGTCCCTGGCAGTGGCTGGGGACCATCCAGTCCAGCTGCAGAACATCTGGTCTGCTCCCATGCAGGGCTTCCACAGCCAGATCCTGCTCCTTCCCTTGCTGGGATCCCTTCCTGCTTCTCTTCCAGTTCCCCTGAACTGACAGGACCTGAGTTACCTGTGGGACCCTTTCCCGCAGTTTAACCAGAGTGGCCGGCACAGTGGGGAAGGGTAGAGGGGTGGGAGGGTGAACAGGCAGCACAAGCCTTGTTTGCTGCCTGTTTGGTTTATTACCAAGGCTGGCCCATCTCAGAGGGGGTTTGGGGACTCTTTTCCTGGCAGAGATGTTTGCAGGGATGCAATTTGTGATTGGAATGCTGCTCTTGTACCAGGAACTGTTCCCTCACTACAAGCCCCAACACCGGGGCAGTCCCTTGTCGCTCTGGTTTTCTCCCGACGCTTTCCCGGATATTGAGCTTCCGCAAACCAGTGCGACCCCAGTGTCCCGGACCGCCCAAGGGTAGGGGGTGGTGACACCAGGAGGGCTCGAGTACGGCCCCACCGGTGGGAAGTTGGTCACGGCGTAGGGGGAATGGAGAGTAATCCGAATGAGCGCCGAAGGTAAAAGAGAGAGGGACTCCTCGTATGGACGTTCTGCACCTTTATTGGTACAGAGGGACTCCAGGGACGAAGAGCCCTGAGCACCCTCTGACAGGGGTTTAAAAGGGGAATTAACAGCCAATAGCAAGAGGGTCCAGGGGAGGAATTAGGGAGGGTCCAGGGTTACAGATCCAATAATTAAGGGGCAGGGGAGGAGAGAGGGGGGAGTCTAGGGGGGAGAACTAATCAATAACTGAACAAGGGAGAACTTTCCAGAACAGGGGGTACATACGAAATTTGACTGACAACTATAGAACCAATAACAGAACAAGGGGATTAGACCATTGTCGTCTCTATCTCGGGGGAAGCTTCTTCAGACTTGAGGACTCTCCACCAGAGCCCCTCCTCCACAGTGGCACACACTGGGGCCCTAAGGCCTTTATTATCAATCCGTACCACCGCCACAGTCCCTCACTGTGGCAATGGTGACAGCGAGCTATTCCTCCCCATCTGACAGTGCCACCCTCTCCTGTGAAACTCTTCCCCTTTCCTGCAAGGATCCCGGTTCTGCTTTTCCCTTTTGCTCCTGTAAATACTTTTTTTTTGAGCTGTGGGTGGGTGTGTTTGCAGGCTACGAAAGCTGCATGTACAAATAAAAGTCTTCAGTGGCCGTCGGGCACCTCCTGTCACCTTCCAAGGACAAGAATTGTCTGAGCCCCGGGTTACCTCCAAAAAAGCCATGGGGGCCTGAAGCAAATCGTAAAAATCTAGCTCATATTGATGGGTGATCAGCTGCAGAACAGATGGGGCTGGCTTGGGCTGGGAGAGCGGGCGCGAAACCCACGCCGAGCTGTGTGCTGGCAAACAAAGGTGAGCACAGCACGAGCGGGTATTTCCTGCTCTAGTTGCCTCACCATTAAAAAGTGTAGGATCAGCTAATTAGAGGGGCTTTTCTTGGCAGACACAACCTCAGGCAGGGGCTGAGTCAGCCCAGCTGTCTCAGGGCAGGATGAATCAGGCTCCTCATGGGAACTGACAGCAGACTGAGCTCAGGTGACAGGTCTGCCTCCTTCCCCGACAGGAGATAACAGGCAGCCTGTCCTCAAAGTCCTTTTCCCAGCAGAGATCTACGAGGCTTTTGCAGGTGAAAATAAGGTGATTTTTTTATTTTTGCAGTTGGGAGCTGGCAGCACAGTGTGGTGCAGGCTGGGGCTGATCCTGGAGTTCCTCTGCAGCCCTGAGAGCTGCTGGGATGATAAATGCAAAGGAAACGATAAATTGACAGTTCTGCTCTTGAGCTGTGGTTTGGATACTCCGGGCAGCATCTGGGATGCTCCAGGAAGCTCTTTGGGCAGACACATGAGGATGGAAATGGCAGATTTGGTTCAATTGGTTCTATTTTCTTTTAATGCTTCCCTGCAGAGCTGTGAATGGGAGGCCCGGGGTGGAGTTTACAGGGTGGGTGTCGTGCAGGGGTGATGCAGGAACCTTTTTCTTCGGGTTTTAGCCAGGGGATGGGGGGGCTCTGGGTGGAGCTGGCTCCCGGGAGCTGAGGGGGAGGTGGGAGAGTGACCCCTCTGCTGTGCTTTGCTCAAATCCTCCTTAGACCTGCAGCTCCTTCTGCATCTTCCCTTGGCAGGAGGAAAACTTCGTGGAATCGCTGTCCTTGGGAGGGTTCTTATGGCTCTGGGCTGTCACCCAGCCGTCTGGGAGCAGCAAGGACAAGTGACAAATCCCACCAGGAGCCATCTGGTGCAGGCTCTGTGTGGCCAGTGGGGTCCTGGCTTGGGGCCGGAGCCCCACATTGATGGCCAGGCTTGGGTGGGACACCAGGATGTGGGCAGCTCCTGCTGCTCCCAGAGGGGTGAGTGGATGATCTTTGGTTGTGTTAAAGGCAGTGGTGGACTGGGATTGTTGGAGGTGTTCAAGCAAATCCTGGAGTCACCCAAACGGCGTTTCCAGGCTTTTTCTGGGATCCCCCTGGCTCTGTGACCCAGGAGAGCTGAGGCCATCCTCACTGAACACCCCCAGGCGCTCTCCTGAAGGAGCCTTTTAGCTGAGGTCTGGCCAAACTCCAGCTGGAGCCGTCGCCTTTGCCTGGCAGGATGAAATAAAAGCATTTTCCTGCAAATCTCCCATTCTGGGTTGCTTATTATCTGGATGGCAGCATCACATCTCTGCCCATTAATCCATCTCTCCGAGCTCCTCCAATTCCAGCCTCCTGGAGGGGCTTCCAGCTGCCACCATTTATTATTGGAGTCAGTCTGCCAGGGAAATGTTTGCTCCTTCCCTGGAGCAGCCACTCCCTGCTCTGTCTGCCCCCTCACTCAGGGCTTCAGTGAGAAATTTGTGGCTTCCAAACCCATATTAACTCTGGGAAATAGAAAATACCCAATTTAAACCCTGGTTTTACTTCAGTCTGGTGGTTGGGCACTGCAAGCTGCAGGAGCAGTTCCTGGTGTGTGTGTGGAGGTTCCCAGGGTGGCTTTTGTGCTGCTCCCATTACAGCTAAGCTCCCCAGTGCTGCCTGCCCCACTCAAAAGGGCAAATTTGGGTATCTTTGTGTGGCTGGGGGCTGGTTTTTCCCCAAAATGTGTCAGAACATCATTACCTTTGGGGTGTTTTGCTCTTGTCTCAATCAGAAATTGGCTCCTGTCTTAAAAAGCATTTTGGGGGAAGAGTAGAAGGAAGTGGTTGTTGGACTTTTCCTCACAAGACACAGGGGCTGAGCAGCAGGATGTGGCCTCCGTCCAGAAAAACACGGAGCTGAGTCACATCCCACACCTCCCCACACCTGCTGGAATCATTTTTCCCAGATAACTGGGAGCAGATGATGGATGGAACAGTGAATTAATCCTCTTGTTTACAACACCAACTTCCCCACTTGGAAATTCAGGATGCTGCCCTGGCTTTTAGTGGAGATAAAGGAGTTTTGGAGGAGGCGCTGGGATATTTGGGAGCAGCTGGCAGGAGGTGTTTTGCACAGGAACCTCATTTGGGCAGTGAAAACAACAACAGCAGAACCTGATTTCCTTCCTCACATGACTCCTCACATGGACCTGCTGCATTTTCCTCTAATTCTAATCCAATTTGCAGTGATAAATGGTTTAATAAGCAAAAACGGCCTCGGCTGAGGTTGGTTATGGCTCTGTGAGGCTGAGGGGATGCTGGGTCTCGTGGAAACACAACTTGGAGCTCCCAAAGCCACTTGCTCAGCTGGGAGCTGCAGTTTGGAACAGCAGGAAGGAATAAAAAGTTGTTTTAGCTGGCATGAGGGAAGAGAAGCTGGGGGTGCAGCTCCCAAAGGTTTTGCTTGGGTAGTGTTGGCCTGGCAAGTGGATGGGAGTGAATTTTGGGCAAAAAGGGCTGGTTTTGCTGGTGTTGCTGCAAACAAGAGGTTGGGCACAGCCTCCCTTCTGCAGAGCAGCGGGACTGCCTGTGCCTCACACTTGGCTCAGAGTTTTGTTTTCAAAAGTAGTTGGGTTTCCTTATGCCTCTCGTGACTGTGGCTGGGGAGTTTCTGTTGCTGGCTGCTGGAGGGACATGTTACATTTTCCTGCTGGGATTTTGGATATAAATGTCAAGTTTGCCCCTCAAAGTGGGGTAGATAGTTGGATTTTTTTGGTGTTTTGTTTTTTTTTTAAACCTGATAGCTTTACTGTGCTACATTTGCAGAAGACCCCTCCTGTGGCGGCTCAGCTCGTTGGTTGGCAGGGAGCTTTTCTTCCAGGGGATGAGGATGGATGAGTGGTTTGGCTTCCACCTTCCTAAAGCTGGAAACAAACGGGATAAACCACAGAGAAGCCACGGGGGATTTCTGTTTGAAAATTCCCCTTTTTTCTGTCGCTGCCCGCAGAGATGTCCCCATTTTCCTGACGAACCACCCCAGCACAGTCCACTCCTGAACACCCCTCAGATCTATCCTGAGAAAGCTCATAAATCCCATCCCTTTAAACCCTCACACCCTTATATGAAAGCTGCGCTTGCCATCCAGGTAAAATCCCCCGGGAAAAGGGAATGTGCTGAAAAAAAAAGTGCCTGGAGCCAGATGCTGGGCGTTTTCTGCAAGACCGGTGATTGGTGATTTGCTGCTGACAGCATGAGCTGGTGTTAAGTTATTAAATTGCAGATGTTCGAGGCCAAAGTGATGAGCTCGAGTTGCAGCCTTGAGAGGCTTTAAAAAATATTGCGTGTGGTGGAAAAGAGACGGTGCTGGTGTGGCAGAGAGGCTGAGGAGGTGTGTGTGCATCAAAAATGCCAGGAGGGAGGAGGGAATGCTGCACGTGAAAAATGTGAAGTTCTCCCAGGAGAGAGGAGGAGAAGTTCTGTGATTGATGAGCTGGACGTTTTCATTTTAGCTGAGGAGAAAACGGGGAAGAGGTTTGAGATGCTTGGAGAGAAGGGGCAGGATGCTGAGCCCAGTTGGATCCCGAGGGGTCCCAGTGGGAGCAGGATTAGTTGTCCCAAATCCCCACATTGGCTCTTTGGCAGTGCCTGGTGTTTGCCCTGTGACCAGATCCAGCTTTTATCCGATGTTTGCTCAATCCTGATGTTGTCCCAGGCTGGGAAGGTGACATCCACACTGCTGCTTCTCTCCCTGGGAGAGTGGGAATTCCCTTGGGCACCCTTTCTATTTCTTACTCCTCTTGCAAAGGAACCCGAGCTCTCTCCACGCCGAGATTAATTATTTTTTTTTTTAAGCACAGCCATAAATCAGTTTGGCCACTTGATTTTTTCAGCAGGGCACGTTTGTTACCAGTTTTGGGGTTTGTGGCCGCTTGGATTTGATATTCCGCGGCTTTTTTTGGTGCTCCCGGCGAGGCAGAGCAGCCTCACCGGGGTGTGTGTGTTTTTTTCACTCAGCTCTTTTTTTTACTCCATGACCTGCTGGCAGCCGGAGTTAACTTAGGCAGTGCCGCCGGGCTGATCCTAAAAATACCGAGGCAAACCGGTGGGATAAACACTTGTCACCTCGTTTGTGGCCCGAGCTGTAATTGCTGTAATGTGAGATCCCTCGGGCTGCCGTGTTTGGAGGCACAATGGATTTTTTGGAGTGTAGATGTTTGTTTTCAACCTGTCTGGAATCACAGAGCCTCAACAGCTACAAGCGATGCGCCTTCCCCTGGGGCTGCAGCATCTCTGAGCCCAGGATACGCTTTGATTTATTGCACGGTGCCAAGGCGTTACTGGTTTGTGTTTGCCAAGAGGAAATTCTCTGTGCCAGGTGCCACCAGCTCCGTGGGAAGTAAAAAGCGTGCAAAAAGAAATAAAAAGAGCCTTTGGGTATTATAGGCACAAATATGGATAATTTGAGGTAAAAGGAGTACGCTGTACATAACCCTTCCCCTCCTCATCCCTGTGCACTGATGTATTTCATGCAATGATGCCAAAATTCCTCACATTTCTGTGTCTAAGGATTACTAACCATAGAAAGCAGCCTTGGAGGGGACCCCAGGAGCCTGGCCCATCCCTGGGGCAGGATCAGTTCCATCTGAGCCTCTCCTGACACCACCTTGCCCAGCCAGTCCAACCCACCATTTTGCTTCTTTCCCCCCACTCCCCTCCATCCTCCCATTCCCACTGCTGCAGTTTTGAGCTCGTTCTGCCCTCCCTGAGCTCAGCAGCCCCAGAGCACATCCTGGCTGGGTTTATCCCTCAGTTGCAGTTTTTGGGGGGTGTTCCATGGGGTCAGCTCGGGTTTCTCCTCGTGGTGGGGCTGTTTTTGACTCCGTGGGTTTCTGGGGGTGACCCTGCAGCCTCTCTGCAGAGCAGGTGAAGGTCTTGAGTGCAGCTTCCCGTGAGTTGTCCCTTCCTTCTGGGGGGGATCATTTTCTCCGTGGCTCCTCCAGGGCTGATTTTCAGATCCACTTTAATGGATTTGATATCCCAGCTAATCCGGCCCCTTGTTTCCTGCAGGATTTAGGGATGGAGTCGACCTCTCTGGATGATGTCCTGTACCGCTACGCCAGCTTCCGCAACCTGGTGGATCCCATCACTCACGACCTGATCATCAGCCTGGCGAGATACATCCACTGCCCCAAACCAGTAGGTGCCACAGTCTCTTCATGCTCTGGCTTGGGAATCCGGGAATGTGGAGCTTTTCCCTGAGTGTCAGGGGAAAATCCTCACAGTTTCTGCCGTGTTTGGGTGGGTTTGGACCAAGGGGACCAGGTTTTCCAGCTGGACAAGTGATATTTGCCAAATATTGGTGCTTCTTTTGACTTGTGTGTGGTGTTTTCAAGCTCTTCCTGGCAAGGGTGGATGTGCCTGGAGCAGGGCGTCCTGCAGGCATCACTCTCCTGGTCTTTAATTTCCTGTGAGATTGTCTGACAGGATGGAGTCTTTCACTGCTGCTTCTTGTGGATGTTTTACTCAGTTAGAGCCTCCACCAGCATTTGAAAAGGAGGGAAATTGCTTTTTTTTTTAAGCATTTCCAGATTTCTTTCGTGTTGTGAGGAAAAGCCACTGAGATGCTGCGCAGGCTGTATCTGCCTGGTGTGAATCTGACTCTGAGGGGCTTCTTGAAACTCTCTGCACTCAGTGAAATGTGTTGGGAAGGGCAGGGGACACCAGGGACACAAATCTCCATCTCCAGAGACCCAGGGTGGCTGTCCCATGTCCTACAGAGAGAGAAACACACCCCTGTGCTGTGCAGGGATATCCACAGATCCCTTTCCCTGTGGGGAATCAGATCCTTTCCCTCCTCCTCCCCCGTAGGCTGGGAAAGAGGAGAAGCCTCTCGTGCCGGGTGCGTTTCCAAGCGCAGAGGCCCTGTTCCTCTGCTGAGGCTGCCCTTTTCCAGAGCTGGGTTCTCCTGAGGGTGAGACACGGCCAAGAAGAGCTCTGTATTCCCTAAAAAGCACCCCAAGGCCACTGCTGAGCCTGGAGCTGCTCCATTGCCGAGCTCCTGCTCGCCCTGCAGGTTTCTTTGGGCACCAAAGGCTGGGGAGGAGGCAGTGCCAGGCGAAGCAGGGAGATGCAAAGTCCTCATTGCTCAGCCCTGTGAGGTACATCTGGACAGCTGTGTCCACTTCTGGGCCCCTGGGACAAGAAGAGCTCCTGGAGCAGGGTCAGTGCAGGGGGACAACAGGTGAAGGGACCAGAGCGTCTCTGACAAGGGAAGGCTGAGGGAGCTGGGGCTGTGCAGCCTGGAGAGGAGCAGCCAGGAGGGACCCTCATCCCTACCTGTCCCTGTCCCCAGGGACACGGCAATGGGACAAGAGGAATGTCCAGGAAGCTTCACCTGAAAGTAAGGAAGAGCTTCTTCCCTGGGCAGGTGAGAGCTAGAGCAGGGCCCAGCGACGGTGTGGAGTCTCACTGGAGCTATCCCAGAGCTGTCGGACACAATCCTATGCCGAGTGCCCTGGGGTGACCCTGCTGGAACAGGAAATCTGGGCCTCCCAGCCTGACCATTCTGGGATTCTGTGGTGGCAAAACCCCAAATAAATCAGCCTAGGCAGCACTGAGGCTCACACTCTGTCTGAGAGGCTTTTTGGTGCTCCACACCAGGCACTTCCCTTGGTGCTGGGGCAGCTTCTCCAGGCCACAGGTCCCTTGCAAGGCTGACAAGTGCTCACATGAGAGTGGTGATTATTTTTATCTATTAACACAGCAAGGGAAATATCACCCTGAGCCCTGGGGCATGCCCAGGGGCTGGATGGGTGGATGGATGGATGGATGGGTGGGTGGATGGATGGATGGGTGGGTGGGTGGATGGATGGATTGAGGAGAGAACCAGGGCTGTACTGCAGCCTCCTCATCTGTGACTTTGCCTTGCTCAGGTTTGGGTGCTTTAAACCCTATTTTTTTTTTTTTTGGCAGCTGAGTGAAAAGCAATTTCATCCCAGTGTTTCGTGGTGGTTTCCTGAGGTGCTGATGTTCTCTAAGTCCCCAGAACCCTGCATGCTTTAGTCACCAGGGCTCTTTTCCAGCTTCCAGCCCTCTCTTCCCTCAGACCCATCTCACTTTGACAGAGGCTTGGCACCATGTGTGAGAGCAGGAGAGTGCTCAGGGCCAGGAGTGCTGCAGAAGTTTTGGCTTTTGCTCTGCATCCTGTGGCACAAATACACATAACTGTGGAGGCTGAGGCAGCTGTGAGCTTGTCCTTACCCACCCAGAGGTGGACAGGGCTGACCTGGACCCTGGTCCCTGTTCATCTCTTTTCAATCTATCCCTGCTCAGGGTTATGGGGTCTTGCTTCCCTCCTCCCTCATGGAGAGACTTTCCTGACTCTCTGTACGTTGTTTTTTTCACTCAGCTTCTATTTATACCACCCTTAGCTTAAAGGTGACCCCTCGGTCTCTCCTCTGAGCTAAAATAAAAGTTGAATCGTTTTTCCAAGGCCTGGGTAAACACAGCCTGACCTGTGTGGCCAGGGAAACATTGGCCTGGGCTCTCCCGCGTGGCTGTGGAGTTTGGGCGATTCTTACTCCAGCCAGGAAATCCAAACCAGCAGCACAGCAAACACTTGTGCTTGAGGAGGCTGGAGAGCTGTGAGGGAGGAATCTGTGAGGTGGAAATCACCAGGGTGAGTTTTGGGGGTGGTTTTGGAGTGGTGGTTCCCGGCTGGGTTGTGTCTCCCAGGTCCTGCTGAGATCCCAGCCTGGCCTGAGCGCTGGGGTGCGAAAGGAGCCAAGGAAAATCTCTTTTCCAGATCATTTGGAAGTCAGGGGCTGGATTGGGTCCCATCCCTCCTTAGAGATGTGTGGAATGGAAACCCAGGTGCTTGAGGGCAGCTCTTGTCACCCTTTGAGGTTCCTGACGCCTCGGGAGGGGCAGATTTGCTGTTGGGGAAACTCCGATTGTGCAGGAGGTTTTCCAGCAGGGAAAGGGGCTGTTTGCTTCGGAGCACAGACATCTGGACACGTGTTTTCTCTCCCATGGCCAGGGTTTTCTCTTCCTGCCTCTCTCCAGTGGAAAAAGTTCCTTGGAGAGCAGCTCAGCTCCAAAGCCACTTCCCAAAACCAGTGCTAGGGTAAGGAATCGGTGCTGCTGGTGCCCTCAGCCCACAGGGTGAGGTCTGCCTGGAAAAGGGGCCTGGAAAAGGGGACAAAAAACCCCAGCAAAGCCACGTAGTGTGGGATGGAGCAGCCAGGATGCCCCAAATCTCCCACAGCTGCTCCAGTTTGCAGCGGGAAGGAGCTGAAAACCCAAATTTTGCGTAAGGAGCGAAGGACCCCCGTGAGAAACTCGCAGCTCTCTGTGCCAGCAGGGAGATCTGGCCCTGAACTATTGGAAAATTAAAGCAATTCCTTTTTTTTTTTTTCTGCAGACCAAAGCCACGTGTGTGGATGACTAATGGCTGTGAGAGGGAGTGTCAGGCTTCCCTCCAGCCCGAGCACTTGTTGGATTTGGGATAAGCCCTGGGGGAAGTGGAGCCTTGAGCAGAGGCTGGTTTGGGGCTTGTGGCCTTGTGCTGTTTCACTGCACCCCTGGGATGTCCCTGGAAGCTCCTCCGAGCCCTGAAGGCTTCCCAGAGTGAGATTTTGGCTTTCCTGGTCCCCATCCTGCCAAGGAAGGCTTTCCTGCCTTAGAGCAGCTTAGCAGAGCCCCAGCCCAAAATCCAGCTTTGTCCGTTCTCCCCTCGGTGCCTGCCCCTCGTGGGCAGCAGCTCCTCCCTTCATCAGGAGGAAGATGTGATCCTGATCAAACACCGGGGGGCTGGATTTGGGCAAACAGGGAACATCATCCTCACCTTCCCCACTGAAATTCAGGATATGTGGGGACAGGGAGAGTTTTTAAAGCTCTCTTGAGCAGCTGGAGAGTAGGAGCAAAGTGCATTTTGCCTGTGTAGCCCTGGCTGGATGGAAGATCTGTTTTCCTGTGACATTTGAGCAATTTCTGCGTGGCCACATCCCTGGCTCCGATGTCTTTTCCTGCCTGAGCTCTAAACTGATCGGGTTTGCAGGATGACTTTGATTCCGTGAATTGTCACCCAGGAAAAAAAGAAAGCCTGGATGGGAAATCTGGTTGTTGTGACCTGGGTGGAATAATCTATTTCCAACCCTCCTTCAGCCCTGGGGGATAAGGACTTGCCTTACAAATGCTATTGAGGTTTTTATGCCCTGTGTTTTTAAAACGTGTTATTTCCGTGGGAGCTAAAATGAGCATTTTTCTTCTTATTTGCTGTCCCTCTGTGCTGTGCCATGTGGTCAAAACTGTATTAATAAAGTCAGTTTGTGCAGGGTGAGGATAATCAGGGCACCACAACCACCAGCTCAGGGCTTTATCCCCAAACCAAGCCCATAATCCAGCTCCTCTGCCATGTGTGTTATTGTCTGAGCTGGAATTCAAATTATCATTCCGACTTCCTGACATCAAATTTGTTTTTCAGCATTATGAGCTGAAATTAGGGGTATGAAGTGGTGACACGCTGAGGGACACTCCGGCATGGGGTGGTCTGGTCAACCCCAGTGAGATTTTGACCTTTCCCTTTTCCTCTGGGATGTGCAAGGAAAATCCCACAGAGCTCTCAGATTCCAGAGGCAAAGTGCTGTGAGAGCACTGAGTATTATTTGCTTTTTGCTTTAAGAAGCATCATAAAAAGAGCTGATGTATGAACAAAACCCCTCTAAACCCCCAAATATATGATATAAAAGCAAAGGGGACAATGAGGATTCAGCTTAATTCTCTATTAATTTCTGTTGGGATTTTTTTCTGGTTTTGCTCTGAGTGTGAAGACCCCTCTTTGTGGGTTTTTAAGACACCTGCAATATGGGAAGGTGTCCTGGGGTAGGAAAAAGTCTGGAAAAGTCAGACCCCGCTGAGGGCAGCCCTGCTTCTTTGCTGACTCGACGCTCTCTGCAAAAAGAGATGTTCATTCCCTGCAGGTTTTGTGTGAGAGCTGAGCTGAACTGAGTGCCTGCGAAATGGGGGCAAATTGCACTTCCCAGGGGTTTTAAGCATTAAAGCTAAAAGGGAATAATTGCAAGGTCTGGGTGGGCTGTGATGGTGCCACGACTGGGAATTCACTGGGTTTTTTGTGTGAAATGGGACCTGAGCCCCGCCTGATCCTCCTTTTCCAACCCCTGTGGGATGCAAGGAAGCCCCAGGGATCCCTGTCCCTGCCAGCCTGAGGAATGTACTCCGAGCATCCCCATTCCCACACAGGGGTGCTGACCAGTTCATCCCACCCTGACCATAACATTTTTGAGGTTGGAAAAGATTTCAGACCATCGAGTCCAACCACTGACCAGCCCAGCGTGGCCAAGGTGACTTTGATCAAACTTTTCACCTTTTTGGGTTGCTTAAACTCCAAAATCTCAGCACCAGCTGGCAGAACTGCCAGGCCCCTTTTTGCTCAGCTCTCATAATAACAGGACGACCTTTCGCAACCATCTGCAGAGCCCTGGGAACGCCGCAGGGTGGATTTTCAGTGGCTCGGAGATGGATTTTTTGCAGCGCCTCCCAAATGTCAGGTGCCACATCAGGCAGCCAGGGATGTGCTCAGCTTCCCCTCTTTCTGCCCCCAGAGCATCTTGGTGCCACCAGCTGTGGGTGATGGGCACCATCAGCCGGGCTGGATGATTAAATGATTGAAAAGAGGATTAAAAAATGAACCAGAAGCTGGAGAAAATACTTCAGTTACCCAGAGGAGAGGTGAGGCTGTGGTTGCCCAGTTTAACTTTGAGACCTTTTCACCCCCAGCCTCCCCAAGGGAAGTGACAGATGAAGAAGCAGCCACCTCATTAAGCAGCAACAACAACACATTTTACTGATGTTTCCTGCTGGTAATTGGCATTTGAGTCCAGCTCATTTAGGTTTTAATCAGAACATCATTTCCCTCAAAGGAAGGGAGGGCACTGAGGGTGATTTATTTACCTGAGGGGAGCCTGGCAGGGACCTGTCCTGTGGGGTGGCACTTGGATGGGGGTTTTGGGGTTTGTTTCTAGCCCAGCTTGAAGCTGTGTGAACACCAAGCAGAAAAATGTTCTGCTGGCAGTGTGGGTTTGCAGAAATGAGTGGTTCAATAAGGAAACTTGGAGGGGTTTCCCCTCTGTTGATAAACTTCTGAGGAATCTCTGAGGAATTGATTGTGGCCGCTCAGCATCTGCCCAGGGCAGTGAGAGAAGTTTTAATCAATATCATGACCCAATCTGAGCAGTTTTGGGGCTACACTCAACTCGTGTTCCACCCCTGACTGCTGAGGGCTGGCAGTGCCCAGAGCACGTTTTGGTTCTGCTGCTCTCCTGCAGCACCTGGGGGAAGGGATGGAGCTGGGGATGTGTTTGCCCCCAATCCTACCCTTGCCCCGGGCCGTGGGCTTGAAGAAAAATCCCCAAATCCCCCAAATTCCAGCTTCTTTGCTGGGTACCACGGTCAGGGTTCGCAGGGGCGTTCCTGGTGCTGCAGGACAAGCTGGAAGCACCGAGGAGAGAGCCCTGAGTGAGGAATAAAGAGCAGTGTCAGCATTTCACAGTGGGGAAAAGCAAAGCCTGGGTTTGGGAAGGGCTGTGCACAGCACCACGCTCAAAACACCTCTGGCTCTTGGAAGCGCTCCCATTCCTAGGGCAGATTCTGGGATTTGCAGAGTTCCTGGCATTTAGCCTGTCTGCAGCATCTCAGCTGCTCTGCCAGGAGCTCCAGGCTGTTTCTTGGAGCCAGGAGAAGTTAGTCCCAGCACAGTCACCCTGCTGGGACGGCTCTGCACCTCTGGGTTTGGCTGTGCCACAGGTCAGGGATGCTTTTACCCAGATTTGGGGTGGCTCAGGACCCTGTGGAGCACTGATGAGGCCCCTCTGGTTCACTCCGTGGGTGTAATGTGCCCCCCTGTCCCTGGGAATCACCAGGGGATCGCTCCTTCCAGAGGGGAGGCACCTGCTCTGTCACTATTAGAAAGAAAAATAAGAAACAAATAAAAGCCAAGAGCTGGGTTTTTGTAAGCAGGGAAGGTGCCAGGAGGCTTTCCAGTGACTGCCCTTCCTCGACGGCAGGGATTCCTGGCTGAAGTCCAGCGAGTGATTATCTCCCAGTTTGGGCTATTTGGGGATTAGAGTAAGAGCTTTATCCCCCCCCTTCCCATCTTCAAAGAGTTTTGCAGGCGTTGGGTAATATGCTAAATCCGCCCGATTCTTCTGACACTTTCCTTTCTCTCCTTGCCACCCATCCTTCCAGGAAATCCCCAGCTGTGGCTGCATCCATCGTTTCTCATCTGCTTAGAGCGCTTCAAAGCGACCCCAGCCCCTCCAGTCCTGCAGCATCCCGGAGCTGGTGCTGGGAGAGCTTGGAAACACTCGCCTGCTGCTTCCTTACCCCTTTTTCCTTTAAAAAAAGAGGAAAATCCCCAATTCTCCTGTGCCTGCGGTGGTTAAGGAGCTGGGGATGAGCGCTGCTCTGCAGGCTCTGCCCTTTCCCTGGGAATTCGCATTTGCAGGGAACAGCAGGGGCTGGATGTGAGGGGGTCCAGGGCTGAGAACCACCAGGGAATGACAGAAATATCCCGGGAGTGCTCCTGCTGCCCTCCAGCAGCCACGAGGGGCTGGGCTGAGCTGGGCTTCCCGTGGGATCTGATGTGGTGCTGGGCTGGGAAAGTCTCTCCGTGGAACGTGAAAAACCCTAAAATCCACGCCTGGTTGCACCCTGGGAGAGGAGTGGGGCACAGAGGAGGGCGAGGGGCGCCTGCACGGAGCAGCAGAGGCGGTTCCAGGGGGTTTTCCCTCAGAAATGCCAATTTTCCTCTAAAATTTCTCCCTCCCTGTCCGTGTTGAGGAGGAGAAGGGCAGTGCCACAAGTGCCATGGGTGCCACGATCCTCTGGGCACTCTGGTTCCAGCAGCAGCACCTTGGGTGTTTCCTCTTTTCTCTGTTGTGCACCAGCTGCAATAATTCACCTGTTGTTTACTGAGGTATTTCCCGAGCCCTCCAGGATTTTTAGCTGCTCTCTTTGTTCTGTGGCAGCTCTGTCAGGTGGATTTGGCATTAAAATGCTGCTCCAGTGACCTTTCCAGTGGCACCGAAGTGGCCTTCCCACCACAGCTTTGTTTGTAGTGCTCAAGTGGCTCCAATTTATCAGGGGCAGGGATGCTCCAAGGCCTCCTCCACACATCTCAATCAGGTTTTTAAGGCTCAGAGATGCAGCACACACATCCCTGCCGTTCCCCACGCCGCTCCCATTCCTCCTTTTCCCTGGAAGCTGAGCCGGGCACCCTCCAGTAGCTCTCAGGGAAGATTTTTATTTTTTTTTAGTTTTGCAATTTCCCTTTATCTTCCGCCTTCCCCTCAGGGCCGTCTATCACCTCGGATTTTATTGCCTCCTCTAATTGCTTCTCTGAAGTCCAAGTGCAATATTACTCCAGGAGCCTTTGGAATAACTTCCTGAGCTGCTGCAATCCCGCTCATCTCCCACTTCTGGCTCCCTTGATAAGCCCCATTGTACATTGCTTTTCATTTTCCTGGGTCAACACCGAGGCTGAGGCTTTGCACTTCAGCCTTTCAGCCAAGCAGAGTGGGGAGTGCTGCCTGCAGTGGGAAAAATGGGCAAAATTGGGTTCTATTCCTTTTCTTTTTTTGCCTTTTGGTGTTCTGCCGCTCCTGCAGCTTCACCAGCTCCTCATTTGGGTTAGTTCAGGGTTTAATTGCTGGGTCCTTGGTGCTCTGTGGGTGTCCTAAGCGAGCGCTCGGTGCTGGTGGGATGCCCATGGGTTACCAGGGTTGGGAATGGGTTTGTGGGGTCAGAGCTGGGCTGGGCTGGCTGGAATTTGTAGGAGTTGAGCAAATCCTTTCCTGAGGGCAGGAGAAGGAACCTGGCCGGTGCTCCGTCCATCCTGGGGAGGTGACCACCCACTCCCATCTCTGCAGCCAGGCCGTGATGGTGAGCTGTGGCAATCCCGCTCATTTGGGGTTTCCAGCTGTGACAGATCTGCAGGAATCAGAGGATTTGGGGGTTTTTGAATAATTTCTCATGCTCAGTGTTGGGTTAATTTGATGGAAGCCAAGGACCACGGGGTTAATGGGACCTTCTGGAGATGTCCCCTCAGCTGACAGCCCCGTTATCCCCGGGCTCCTCCTGCCCACGAGCCCCCACTCCCATCTTGCACCAGTTGCTGCCTTTCCTTTCCCCCTCATTGAGTTTTACGCTGCTGTCAAGCAGGACTCCACAAAATGTTAATTTTGCCCTGGCACGGAGCCTCTGCCATCTGCTCCGGGGCACCTTCAGCTGCCAGAGCACCAGGCTGCTCCAGAGGGGTGGGGAAGGGCCAGAAGTGCTGCTCGGGGTCTCTAATCTCACCCTGGTTTGCAGCTAATGACAGCCGCAGCCTTTAATTACCCTGAGGCAAAAGCATTTTCCTTATCTGCAGACCTGGGACCTGCCAGCATGGATATGGGGTTTGGAATCCCTCTGGAGGGTTTTGTAGCTGGATTTGGGGTTTGGGGTGAGTTTTCTGATCAGCACCTCCAGAATGCTCCTTCCTCTGCATAAGGGTTGCTGCTGGATGGGGAATTTTGTGGGATTTTAAATAAGGTTTTATCAAAGTATAATTTTTGCTTGATAGAAAATTGGTCCTTCCCCTCCTTAAAAAAGAAAGTCCTTTTTCTTTGGTTTTTATTTATGCTACTTCAGACTTTTACCTCTTTTTCCTCTTTTACCTTCTTTAAGTGGGAATTTTTGGTGGTAAAACCTCTATCCAAGCAAACCAGAAGGGAGTGAGTGAGGTTTCCACTGTGAACAGCATTCCCTATCCAAACATCTGGAGTTGTTTGCTGTGTTTGCATTGTTCCTGTGCAGCTTTTGTGTCTTTTATTCCTGTTTCTGTGCATCTCTTGACATTCTCTCAGTGGGATTTCCCACCAACCACTTACTAATATCTGGGGTGGTTTGATTGGAAAACACCCCTGGATCAGGTGATGGAGGAGCTTATTTGATGCTGGGCTCTGAGCGTGTGTAAACCCTGTGGATCCACAGGGATCATTGCAAAATATAACAAAACCCCCCCTCATTAAAATGTTTTTTATTAAATTGGTTCATTCCTTCTCTAATTGGAATTAAATTGATTTTAAAAAGGTTTTCTGCACTGTGCCATGGGGTGGTCAGATTGATCAGCCTGAAGCCATGGTGTCACTTGATTTGGAATTTATTTTTGGGAGGTATCACTCCAACATCTGCTTCCCACCTCATCCCCCACATGCTGGATCTGCATCCCAGAGGAGCCCGGGATAAGGGAAGGGCAATTGCAGCACCCTCCTGGTGATATTTTAAGGATACCACCTTGGAGGGCTCTTAGAGGGGGATTTTTCCTGCCTTGCCCCAGGAACTCAGCTGTGCAGGAGGAGGGATTTAGGATTTGGGATTTGGAGTGGATCCTCCCCTGCACACCTGGTTGAGATTGTAGGTAGGAACAGTCACCAATCCCTGCGTTCACCTCCTGGCTTTTGGGATGTTTTGGCCTTTGGGGAATGGTGCATTTCAACCTTCTCCTGGTCCCACAGGAGGACAATTTGCTGGAGAAAATTCCACTGGGACTTCCAAAGGCAAATCTGGGCCTGGCTGCAGCACAGATGTCTGTGAGCAACAATAGGCTGGGCTCAGCCCCACAGAGGGGGGAGGGAGGAAAGGAGAAGAAAGGGAAGGGAAAAAAGCAAAGCAGAAAACCCTGAGCTGACTTCAGCCCCTCGTGACAACATCAGGAGGGAAGAGTCGTAAATTCGGATCCTGTTAAACGCCGGGGCCGGCGCCAGGGAGCGGGAGAAGCGTTTTGGGGCCGCAGCTGCGGGTTTGGGGTGGGCAGAGCTCTGTCCTGGCTTTGTGGGGTTCACCCTCTCCGCACTGGGGGTGAACGAGGCTTTCACTCTCCATTCCCTGAGCCCAGGGTGTCCCTGTGCCTCCTCCTCCGCCTTCCCAGGAGGGTTTGGAGACTCCATTCCCCTTCAGGGATCCCTCAGGGTGTGAGCCCCTCACACATGGGGCCATTTTCATATTTCCTCTTGGTTTTGTTGTCCTTCCCAAAGCCCGAGGTCTGCCTGCGGCACAAGCCATGGGATTTGCTCTCTCTGCTTCCCGCTAATTTGGGATAACTGATTGGATACACATTAAATCCCCGGAGGATTTTCTCTCCTGGGGCATGTCTCACTGTTTTATGCCTTTGTTTAACTGGAGAATAATTCCATTTATCATTGTGAAATTTTTTTTGTTGTTGTTTTTCAGCTGTTTATGGTTTTTTCTTAATCATCCAAACTATTATCCTATTGTCCTAGCTGATCACCCACCCAAAAAAAAAAAAAAAATTAAACAAGGATGAGAGTTTGGAAGGAAATCTCTCATTGTCTGTGTTTTTCAGGTGTGAAATAGACCCTGTTTTAAGGTTTATTGTCTGCTGAACTGCATGGAAAGGAAAAATCTTGGCTGAGGGGGTTTTTTCCTGTGCAGGGAATGGTGTTCCCTGGATAAGTGTGGTTTGTGCCTGGACAGAGCTTCTCGTGCCTCACAAATCCTGCAGCAGCCAAAAAGGGGTGTTGGAAGTGTGGAAAGTCGTCCAAAAGAACCACAAAAGGGGAGGGGAGAAAAAAACCCCCAACTTAATTTTTAAGGGATTTGGGAGGGCCAGGACGGGAATTCTCACGTGTTAAGATCTGCAGGACAGCACTTTTTTTTTTCTTTTTCTTTTTCTTTTTTTTTTTTTTTTTTTAAGATTGATAGTGAGTGACAGAAATGTGGGAACTGTGTAGTAACACAAAAAAAAAAAAATTTAAAAAATGCTGTTGCTTCCCCGCAGCCCCCGGACAATGGCTAATTGTTCTAATTTGGGTCACTCCCCTGCTGTGCTGCAGCAGGAATTCTTCACCCGGGCTCTTTAATCATTAACCTTGGCCCCTTTTCCAAGCTGCTCATCCCCAGGGATCCCGCAGCTGCAGGAGGAGCGGGGGATTCATTTTTTTAATGAAGACAAATTAATTCCCAAGAACATCTTTATCACCGGGCTTTGTGTCCTCCTCTGAGCTCTCTGCTTTGGGAGCAGCCCTGAAATCTGGTTTGAAGACCCAAATCCTGCCCGTGTGGTGATGCCAGGAGGGCAGGCAGCGACTCCGGGGTTATTTATTCCCAGGGAAACCAGGGTCCTGCTCGTCCCGGGTTGTTTTCCCGTGCTGGAAATCCTTCTGCTTCGAGTTATCCCAGCAGAGAAACCAGGGATGCGCCCAGGGGTGGCTCATCTGTGGCTAAAGGTGCTGCGGGATGCCTCTCCCACGGGATCAGGGCTCCCTGCAGGTTCGGCAGGACACAGATCCCCATTCCCAACCTCTGCCTGCTCCCCGTTATCCCTGGGGTTTCACCAATTCCCATTCATCCAGAGCAGCAGGATCCTGGTGGTCCCAGCACGGGGCACCCCATCCTCCATGGGGACATGCAGGGCTTGGCTGGTGCCTCCTTGCCTCACTTTCCAGTTGAGCAAATGCCGCTGGAGCAGGGCTGCCTGCGGATTGCGGATGGGGCAAGTGCCCTGAATCCCATTCCCAGCTGAAATCTGTTAAGGGATTCAGATCCCATCAATCTCTGGGCTCCTCCCAGCAGCCAGCAGCTCTCTCCTTCTCCAGAGGGCTGGAGCAGAGCGGGAATGATGGGGAAAGAGGCCCTTTTCGGGAAGAAGCCTCTGCTCTCGGCTCTCAGCACGTTCCAAGGCCGGGAATTGCGCTGGGGCTCTGCCAGCTTGGATCCAGTGGAAGCCAACATTGCCCAAAAACTGCTCCCCTGAGCTGAGTCTTGCACCAGCCGCGCTTCGTGTGCTCCTGACTCATCCCGAGGCTGCTGCCTGGAAGGGCTCAGCGGGGCACAGCCTCTCCTCCCAGCACTCCAGGATGGATGGAAGTGGAGGAGGGAGCCCTGGAACATCCCTGCTCCTTCCAGGAGCTGATTTCAGTGCTGTCCACAGCAGTTTGCTGTGTGTGACCCAGGGTTCCATCCCAGATGCAGGATCACAGCACTGGCAGCGAATTCCTGGCCATTCCCAGATGGATGTGCAGGAGCTCAGCTGAGGGTAAGGAAAAGGGCACATCCCAGGGATTTTCCTGTCAGCATCAGCAGCTGGGCAGGCTGAGCTCTGTGTGTGGTCTGGCCCATCTCCCCAGCCCTGCGATGCCGTTTTCCTCCCAGAGTTTGGGACGCAGATAACAAAGGCACATTCCCACTCCCTGCCTGGTGTCAGAGGTGTGATAAGTTAGATTTAATGTTTGTTCATTTAAACCGTCATGAGAGAACAGAGAGCGATCAGAGTAGCCTGTGTCCCCTTTACATGCTGTTTGTAGTTACGATTCCTTCACAAGCTGTCTATAGTTAGGAATGCACTAGAAGATATGATAAAAGTTTTTTAACAAGACTGTTCAGGTTGCTTGAATGCTTCATGTAAATCACTGACCTTGCGGGAGCCGGGAAGAATGTTATCACACCGGCACAGAAGACGTGTGAGGAAGACTTCGAGCCTTCAGCCCAACGACCACCAAGAAGTAGAAAACGACCCCCTCATGACACAGACGTGCAGATGCAGAGTACAACGAAAATCATACGTAGACCCAAAAGACAAGAAAAGTATAAAGGCTGATACTTTTCGGGGTCGGGGTGTGCACCGTTTAGCAGAGCAGAGACTCCCCCAGGCACCCCGCGCAGATTTTGCTTTCTGCTGCTTGCTAATAAATCTTAAAATAATTGTCATTGGGCTCTGGCCAGTTTTTCGCCGCAATTACTTATAACAAGAGGGACATCGCATCTTCTATGATGCCTTTGCTGGAGCTCCCTGGGTGTTACTTCAGGAACTGGAATTGGGCTCTGCTGGTGAGAAAATTCACTTCTTGTGCTCGGTGATTGTCCTTTCCATGGGCAAATGGAAAATGTTGTTTTTGGTTTTTTTTCCCCAAAAACCCAGTGCTGTGGGATTCAGGCTCTGCAGGCTGAGGTTTCCCTGCCCTCTGCCCACAAAAAACCAGCTTTTTATCGACCTTCTGTGAGTGATGTGATGCAGGCTGAGGGAGATGTGGCAGGAGGACCTTTCGGCCATCAGTTTGGATTTTGTGGGAAGCTGTTCATCCCGGGAAGCAGCAGGATGTGCCCAGAGGGGGTTGTGGCTTCTCTTCCATCGTTCCTGAGGGTGCCGATGGTGCAGGGCAGAGGGGACAGGGCTGCGTGGGGAGCAGGGATGTCATCCCAAGCTGGAGGGAGCATCCACAGGAGCAGTGCTTGGCATCACCCCAGGGCTCTCCCTGTCCCTCAGCGAGGTTAAAGCCTTGCCAGCACGAGCTGGGCTGGGGTTTAAATTGGTTTTTAGCTGATTTTGAAGCTGATTCACTTTCCAAACGAGCTCTTGGGCTCAGGCCCACCAGGGTGTGCATCAGCTCCAAATTTTTCCTGACAGACTTGGATCAGGAGCAGTGAAATCTTTGGTTTGGGCCATGAGAGGCACGAGGTTTGGGCCTGCTCTGGAGCCTCTGGGGAGGAATTGCGGAGATTTGGGTAAAAACCTTAAAAAATCAGCGTTCGTGAAGCACAGATTTTGTCTAACCCATGGGAATGAGGTGTGCCAAAGGAAGGAGCCCAACCTGTGTCTTGAAGGGCTCTGAAATGGGAATTTTACTTCTCCTAGGGCTAAAGTGGGGGTTTTATCTGCAGAGTTGATGTGTGCAGGAACCGTGGGCTCTAAATCACATTTTAAACCCCCCAAAATAGGAGTATCCCAGGACCTGCAGGGTTTGGGAGCTGAGCTGGTGAAGAGAAAGGAAAAAGGGCTGAAAGAGTCAGGATGGCCACGGAAGGATGAGCTGGATGTGGAGGGAGGATTAAAATATTCCTTGTCCTGCTCCTGTCTTTCCTCAGAGCCCTCAGAGGGCTCTGTCAGCATGGATGGGCTGGGCTCTGCCAGGCTGAATTCCTTTGGGCTGAATTCCCCAGAAATTGGTTCGATGGGAAGTTCAGCTCTGAGCTTCCCTCAGCCATCTGGAGATCTGGGAGCTGCTTGGGGAAAAAAAAAATCCTTATTGGAGAGGTAAGATGGCCAGGGCACATCTGAACCAGCAAATATTTCGGGTTTTTTTACTTTCTCAGCATCTTCTCTGCATCTCTCTCGTGAATAATTCCACTTCCCCAACAGTTCAGCTGGGATAACAGTGGAGACAGCTTTAATTGTCTCTTGCAGAGTTATATTGGAGCAGAAAATGCCAGCGTCGTGTCCTTCCCCCCTCAGGATTCCAGAGCTTTTTTTCCTTTCCAACACCGCTTTTTCCAGGAGCTGGAAACCCCCACTCAGCAGCCAGGGTGGACTCTGCTATTTCAGGGGCTGCTGCAATGTTTAAAAATAAAAAAAAAGAGCAGATTAAATGCAAGCTGCTGGCACCTGGCAGCTCGCTGTGGGTATTATGCCAAGGTAAAAGAATAAAAATAAAAATAGGGAGGTGTCAAAATCTGAGGTGTTTTCTTCTCACTTTGGGGCTGGTGCTTCCACAGCTAGGAAGGTGTTGCTGGCAGTGTTGCCTTCCCAAAATGTTTTGAGGCTCTAATTAAGGAATTGCCTGCGTTTCCAGGCCTTCCAGGGGAGAACGTGAAATAAAACATGAAATAAAACCTCGTCTTTCCTCGTTCTCCTGGTGTTAATTTGCCAGGCTGAGCCTCCCAGGGTTCATCCACACCCGGGGCTGGTTCTTGCCACAGCGTCTCCAGTGGGAGAGGAGCTGTGGGAATGCCTGAGGTTTGGTGTGGAATGGAATTTGTGGGATTAAAACCCTGATTTCCAGTTGAGTGCGGTGATGGACGAGGTATTGAAAGCTGGGGTTTAAATGTGCTCCGAGAAACCCAGATTTGCTGGGAATCAGCAGGCTCAGGTGGGAAGTGGCTCCTGGTTCCTGGTGTTTTCCATACCCCGTATCCTGCAGGGATCCCTGGATCTGGAATCCCCTGGCCAGTGTAGCTGGGCCAGCATCACCCTGAAATTATCAGGGAAAAATCAGCTGGAAAATCACCTTGTGATCAATGGGAATCACTGCATGGGTACCTGGATATGTTTGGGAATAAACCTCTCCAAATTTATCTCCAGGCTTCGTTTTTAAGGTGGAGTCAAAGCCCACAAACCCTGAGCTGATATTTCTGCCCCAGCCACCTGCAGGGCTGCTCTTTGATCCTGATTTTGTGATTTTTGTGGGGTTTTTTTTTACCCTGAGTAAACCTGCTGTAATTGTTTCCCTGTATGCCCTGAGTGGTTTGTCAGAATCCCAGTTGCTCCCTGGTAATTCAATATTTACGATGTCTTTATGAGGCCGGTCCCGCTCCGCTGGCTCCGAGGTGAGGGGGGGAATAAATTGCATCAATTGCAAAAGTTGCATAAACGAGGCTGCAAAGGCAGCAATAATTGGCTGCCCAGGCAGAGGAGCTGCAGCACCTTCCTCAGCATTCCTGCCTGGATTTTCCCAGGAAATCCCAAGCCAGGAGCAGCCCAGGCTCACTGTTTATTGCAGGGTTTCCCATTTAATTCCTGTGTTTTCTCTGGTGGTGCAGCAGCTTGATAAAACCAGGCAGACAGCACAAATTGTCACATCTTGGACCTTTTTTTTTTATCAGTATTGATCTTTTAGTCAGGTTGATCCCTGCCTGTGACCTTTCAGAGAGCAGGAGAGGCACAGCAGGACGGGCGGGCGGAATTATTGGATGTCAGATCATGTGTGTGGAAATCTTGAAATGAAAAATATTTGACGATCTGGATGCTGAGGATTTGGTTTCACTTGATTTTTCAGACCCAAAATTTCTAGATTCAAATCCTTGGAAACTTCCAGACTTGGAGTTTTCCAAGCCAGTATCCCTTGGGCTGGAAAACTGAGTCAAAATCGAGAAGACAATTTTTCTTTCAGCTTTTATTATTCCTAACAATTAAATATTGGGAGATTTTCTCTTCCCGAGACTCCTTCAGCTCAAAAAGAATCTGGAAAGCAGTTTTGGGCGGCAGTGGGTGGGTAATTGGCTTTATTTAATCAATCTCTGCCAAACTTTAGCGCCAGAAGCTGTTGCGTGGTGTCAAATGGTAATGGAGGAATAATAATAATAGTAATAGTAATAGTAATAGTAATAATAATAATAATAATAATAATAATAATAATAATAATAATAATAATAATAAAAAATATTGTGATGATGATGGTGATGATGATGATGATGATGATAATACCTGCAGAATCTCAGCAATCAGAGAGGTTTTTTCCCCTTTCCTAAGCAGTTTTGAGGGTGGTCCCTTAAGGCTTCCCAGCTCCCTGGGCTTGGAGCATCCCACGGGTGGGGTGGCATTGCTGCGGAGCCCTCACCCGATGTCCCGTCCGTGTTTTTGCAGGAAGGGGACTCCCTGGGAGCCATGGAGAAGCTCTGCAGGCAGCTCACCTACCACCTGAGCCCACACTCGCAGTGGCGCCGCCAGGGCCTCGTCAAGAGGAAGCCGCAGTCCTGGTGAGTCCCTGCTGTCCCCAAGCTGTCCCTGCCACCCCTCAGGACCACCACGGGCTGGGGACGGCGGCAATGGGGGTTTTCCTCGATGGTTTTGGTGAATGTGGGAGCTGCCTGTGGCTCCCTGCAGCCACGGGAGAAACAAACCCACCGGGATGAAGGGGAGGGCTCAAAGCTGGGGTGTTACAACCTCCAAAATCCTCCTTCCTCTCCAACCTCACCAGAATTTCCCCCATTTATGCTCCTTCCTGCTCCCCCAGAGGTCCTTTCTTCTATTTCCACCTTCCTTTCCCTGGTGCAGAGGGGAGCAGCATTTCAGTGCCCAGGGAGGGGAAATGGTCTGGGAAACCTGAGCCATCCATCCTCCAAACATCCCTTGTGGCCTCTGGAGAGTGGGAGGTAAATTGCTCCAGCACCTCCTAATTAGCTGGTAATTAATGTGCAGGCACATGGCACCATGCACGCTGTTTACACAGAAGGAATTTTGTCATTAAAAACAGGGAAAAAACAACCCAAATCCTCATCCAGGCCCTCAGCAAAGCATCCCAGCTGGTGTCATCCTGGATCCGCAGAGCTGAGGAACCTGTGGCTGAGGCTGATGCGAATAGAAAGGGCTGCTTGTTTTCCTGGTGTTGGGCATTACATATTTATTATTTTTGCTTAAGGAAGCGAGAAACAGAAACGAAGCTGCAGCCTGGGAGAGCCGGGATTTGTATCCAGGGGCTGGCTCCGTGTCCCAGGAGAGTTTTGGTTGTAACGGAGCTGGAGTGGGAACGAATCCAATGAAAAAAAACCTGGGATAAGGAGAGGGGAGGAATGTGATCACAGGAGGAAAAAAGACACAAGGAAATAAAGGATTGCGTGGCCAAATAGGGTTAGGATCACGTCTCCCAGGGATCTGGCTCAGCATCCTGAACAGCTGCTGCCCTGAGGGACAAAAATGTGGATTTTGGTGTTTCATCAGCAGTGTTACTCACACTTTTGGTGGGTTTTAAGGTGTATTGATGGCTGAAATTTGCTGTTGCAATAAAGCAGCAGAAATTGAGGGAGCATTGGAGCTCCCAGGCTGTGTCCACGGAGCTGGTAATGACCCAGCAGCTCATTACCCTCGGGGGTAATTAGAATATTCCTTAATTAGAACAGGAAATGCTCACCCCTTATCACCCCATCCGGGCGTTGTTCAAGTTACGCTGATGCTGCGGCACCGGGGAGCTTTTACAGCCCCCAAAACCACACGAAATCCTTGAAAATGGAAAAAAGCCCACGCGCTGCTTTGTGCCCCTGCGTCTTTAATCCCCAATCCCTGTCCTTGATCCCATCCTGGGATGAGCAGCGCTGGGAGCACAGACTGGCAGGGTTTATCTGCAGCCTTTCCTCGGAGCAGCCGGGAAATAGCTGAGGTTTTCCAGGGGTTTAAGAGCCGAGCTGAGGTTTCGGGATGAGGTTGTGGGATGAGGTTTCGGCTGTCAACGAGCCCTGACCACATGGAAGTGACCTCAGGGCTGCTGCTTCTGCCCCAGCCAGGCTTTGTGGGGTGGGATTTTCCCACATGTCCAGCCTTTTGCTGAGGTCTAAATTCCACAATACAGGGATTTTATAGAGACTGAATAGCGCATCCTGCTCGGGGTTGGTGTTTCCAAGTGCCCGGTGGTGCTCCCAAGGGAATCCCGAGCTCCTATTCCCGAGTGTTGGCATTGTTCTGACTCAGCCCTGCTGCCCGGTGTTGCAGGAATTCCCAACTTTAGGTATCCAGGGAAAACTGCTTTCCTTCACCCCACACCCATCGCAGGGGATAACAGGGAGCGGAGCCGCGGGAGGAGGAGGATGGGGAGGATTTGGGGCTGATTTTTTGTGAGGTGTGGGCTGTGTTTCCCAATCCCTTCTCCTCCGGGCTGGGTGTGCACAGACAGCGCCAAATCCAGGGAAATTCTCCCAGCCCTGGCTCTGCGCTGCTGCCTGGCACCGGAGCTGCCAAACCACTGCCAAATGACCTTATTTTTTTGGCATATCGTAAACCCGTCTGGCTCTCCCTCGCTGTCTCCGCGCCTCCCTCGGAACACGTTCGGCATCCAGGGATGAAAATCGGGGAAAGCCAAGAGCAGCAGGATGAAGCCAGCCTGCTGAAGCCATTTCCTTGTGCCTGGGGACACGATTCCAGGGTGGGATCAGCTCCTGGAATTCCCCCTGCTCCTGCTTCAGCATCACAGGGGCAAAACTGGGAATCCAAGCTCCCGTGGTGGCTTTGGAGCACGGCGGGGAGGGAGGAGGCGTTTCCCAGAGGAAACGCCCTCTGTGGCTTTCCCATTCCCTGGGGATCTCCCAATCCCTTTCCCAGTCC
The DNA here is from genome assembly GCA_013400735.1 of Pomatostomus ruficeps. Taxonomy (NCBI): domain Eukaryota; kingdom Metazoa; phylum Chordata; class Aves; order Passeriformes; family Timaliidae; genus Pomatostomus; species Pomatostomus ruficeps. The sequence continues at coordinate 48,536 of VYZT01053480.1, forward strand.
TTTCCCAGTCCGTGGTGGGAATGAGCCAGGAGTGCAGCAGGGAGGATGGAGCTCTGGGCTGAGCAGAGGAAGGAATATCAAATATTCACGTTGTAGCTCCAAATTTCCATCAGATAAACTGGTTTTTTCCCCACACAGAATTCCTGTTGTTGCCCCTGCACGAAGCAGGGAAGAATTTAGGATGAAGCAGCTCAGTTTAAACGGAATTAAATGGGGTCAATCTGGACCTAAATTTGTGGGGTTTTTAACTCTTCTGCTCTGCAGTGAGCAGAGAAACCCCCAAAATAAAGCCTGAGCCTCACACTGGGGATGTTCACCGGCACTTTTTTAACTTTCTAACCCCATTTTTTGTCCCACAGCTCCCAGCCCTCACTCGTGCAAATGCCCCAGTGCTGGCACACAGGAAGAGCCAGGAGATGATCCTTTTCTCCCTTCTCCTGGCTTTTCCAGGTGGTTTTCCTTCGCTCCAGCGACTCTTTTCTTTGCCACTTGTCCTTTCTGCCGGTGACACCTGGAACTTAACACCCTGTGATGTGAAATCATTAGAAATCACCTTGAAAACAGCAGGGAAATGAATATTTTGGGAGAGCTTTTGGAAATGTGGAGGCTCCATGAGGCTGTGGCAGATTTAACCCCTGGTTACCTTAGGGTTGGATTCTCTGTGGCATTTGTACAAAGACCTGTTAGAACAGAAGGAGTTTAGTGATGAATTTACAGAGGCTGAGCAGGAATTATTTGATGGCAGGAATGATCTTTGAGCACCCCAATGCTGATTTCATCAGGGCAAAAAACATTTCTGTCCTGCAGGAATGCTGAGTGCTGGGCTTTCATGTTGGCAGTGCCTGCTTGCATTGCCTTACAAAGGAAAAAAAGAATTAAAAAAAAAAAGGAGTTTTGGTGGTGGGAGAAGCCCTTTGGCAAACAGAAAGGGAATGTTTGTGGCTGGAAGTCCTCCTCTGCTGTGGCAGCTGGTGGGCGAGTGAGAGGAGAAGTCAGAGCTCCTGCAACAAACGGTCCCTTCAGAGCATCCAGCACAAATGCAGGCGGTGGGAGGAGGCTGGAGCGGGAATTTTGCGGGGTCTCCTGGTCATTGAAATCCCATCTGTGCAGGAGAGCAGGAATCTGGACCCTTTGGGATGTGTGTGGGTGATCCCTCCTCCCCGTGTCCGTGGGATGTCATTGTCCCCATGTCCCAGGGAGCAGAGGGGACAGAGGATGGGGTTTGGCTCCTCCCCACACAGCAAAAGAGGGGCTTGGATGGGGTTCAGGGCACACAAAGAGGAAAAGAAAAGGGACTTCTTGAGGTGTCAATAGGAGTTGGGAGAAATATTTGGATGTGGATAATTTTATCCCAGGAATGCCCTTTTCCTCACCCCTGTCCTCCTCACCTCCGTCTCCTCTGTGGCTGGGGGGCATTTCCTCCATCTGCCAGTCTGGGGCTCTTTGGACTTTTTTTGAATGCTCAAGATGTGACTTTTCACTTTCTCTCATGGCTGGGATGGGAATAAACCCTGATCTGCCCTGGCACTTGTTCCCTTCCCCACGATGCCACTCTGGGCTCCTGCCCCTTGAATTTATTCCCTTTGGCAGGAGCCTGGCTGGGAGCGCAGTCCCTGCTGCGTTTGTGCTCTCTGAGGGTCTGAAACTTCCAAACTGCTCCTTTGCTTTGAGGAAAATCCATTCTCCAACCCAGCTGAACATTTGGGGCTGGCCCTTTGCATGCACCCAGGTGGCTGGCTGGGATTTGGGATTTTTTGTTAAACCTGGGATTAAATGTGCCCAAGCTGCTTCCCAGGAAAAAGTGAAAATCCCAACCCTCTGAAGCTGGGATGCAGCTCCCTGGAGCCAGGCATGCAGCACAACACTCATTCCTCCTTGCCAGGTAGAAATTCCAATTAATATCTTCTCCAAAAACGCTGTTAAATGTGCAAACAGCAGCTCCGGGGGTTTGTGAGGTGCAGAAACGGCGCTGAAATGTTTTGTCCTGGTGGGAATGGGGTGTGATGTTGGAGGGGAGAGGAGGAACAGGCCCAGCAATCACACAGCACAGGCTGAGTGGGAAGAAGGGAAGGATTCCATCCAGCTGGAGATGGAATGAATCCTGAATGAGAGAGGAATAAAAAAAAAAAAAAGGAAGCTCTGTCATTTTAAAGTCGATAATGTACAGCGCTAAGAGGCTTTGGCGTGAAATAATTCTCTTTTCAGGCCGGAGGAGTATAAATACCAGGGTGTCGGGTTGTCCCTGGTTTGCACTTTATCCCTGGATTGGGTGTCTGACAGGGCACGGGGATGTCCTGAGCTGCTCCCGGCTGAGCAGCAAAATAGAGGCTGGAAACAAACCCGGGGAATTCCTTTTACACCCAGTTCTCCCTGCTGGATGATGCTGAAGGGCCCCAAAGCATGGAGAATTCAGGCCAGACCGTTAAACACCACAATTTAAGCTCCAGAGGCTTGAAAGGAAAATGCTGTGACGCTTCTTGTTGAATTTAAAGAGTCAGAGACCTTTGGAAACGGGACTAAACTGTGAGCAAATTAAATTCCTGGTGTGGGGGGAAGGTGGAATGCTGCAAATCCGGGGCAGTAAGGATTTGTGAGGGCTGTGGTTGAGAAATAACCCTGCAACGTGTGGCTTGTGGCAATTAAAGGAGCTGCCACCATCACGGGATCATGAAGGCTGGAAAAACCTTCTGAGATCGGGTCCACCACTAAGGCAAGGACACACCTCCACATCTTTTAATGTTAAATGCCTCCAGCTATCCTTTAAATAATTCCAGGGAGTTACTGTTGGTGATGTTCCGGGAAATCTGATTTTTCCTGTGCCTGTTGGAGCGGCAGCCGTGGGATCTGCCCCCTGGTTCCTGGAAAACCTGAGCAAACCACACCGAGCAGGGAGAGTGAGCAGGTGCTGAAATCACTCCTCACCACAGAGAGTTATTTGGGCTGGAAATGAGGGGTTTTTTCAGTTTGGCTGAGGGAGAGCTTATCCCTGACCACGGGGAGGCTGCAGCTCCTGGCACACCTTGCCCAGCCAGGAGCTGGCATTAACCAGGACCTACTTTTGCAGCTGCTGGAACTGGGCTGTAAATAATTCAGAGACGCTGAAATGCCACCCGGGTTGGTGGCACAGGGCTGTCACAGCAAGGTTTGCCACTGGCTCAGCCTGTAAAATGAACCCTTCCCCTTCTGGTTGCTCCAGAATTGAAAACCATTGACCCAAACTGCAAAGCACCATTTTCCCCCTGCGCTGATGAACATTGACCCTGGCAAAGGCTGAAATTTTTGAAAAATTGTTTTTCCTGTTCCTAGGCAGCCACAAACACTGGAAAATAAAGCAGAAAATACCTGAGGCTGGGCCCACGTGATTCAGAGCAGCAGGACCCTCCTCCCCACTGATTTTTCCCTCACACTTCTGCTGCAGCCTTAAAAGCTTCAGGCACCACCTGGGGTTTAAAACCTCGATTTTCAGCTGTCCTCCTGCTCTTCTTTCCTCTTTCTTGCAGCTGAACCCAGAAATGCCATGGTGGTTTTGCTCCCCTCGGAGGGAACATCCATCCTGCTGCCATCGCTCCCCTCCCACCTCCTTGCACTTGGGTGCTGGCGCCTCCTTAAATGTGCTTTTTAGTCCTGTGCTTGATTAGAAAAGGCCTTTGACTGTGAAAAGTGTGGGTTTTTAATTTTCTTTTTTTTGTAATAATTACTCCTCTGCTTCTGGGCAGGGTGGAAATGAGATTTTCTACGGACACATGGCGGGGATTATTTAAATCCATCGCCGCCGCTCGGGCTGCGGAGTGGGGAATCAACCGGTAGAAATTGTTATTAAACCAGGGAATCAGCTGGTAAAACAATTCCTCTCCCCACCGTGGGAGTCCTCCAGACACTCTGGGATGATTTGTTTTGTCTCAAACAGCCACTGACTCCTTTTTATTTTTTTTAGGTTTTGAGGGGCAGGTTGGTGCCTTGCCTGAGGCCTGGATGCTGCTCCATGGGGGACAGGCATCACGGTGGTGCCCATTTAATCCCCTGCCTGTCACCCCGGGCTGGATTTCCTAATTAAGCCAATCAAGCTTGATGCTGACGCTTTGATAGGCGCTCTTTAGCTCTTTACATTTATTTTCTTTTCCAGGCCCTTTCAGGGCTGGTGAGTGAAGGTGTTTAGATAGCTCATCCATCACCCGGAACCGGGGGACGGGAGGGTGGGTGAATTCCCACCTCCCGCTGCTGCTCTCTTGGAATGGAAAAAAACGCTTTAAAATAACGCTGTAAATGGGGACAGCGACAGTGGGGGGCTGTGACACAAACAGGAATTTCTGTCTGTCCCCTGAGAGTCCCCATGGGTGAGACGGGCTGGGCTCACCCCCTCACACTCCCACCCTTCACCCTCACACACCCCTTGGCTCCTAGATGTGGGTGGAGGAAAAAAAATCCCCTCTGGAGCATGTGAAGCACAGAAGGGTCTTTTGCATCTCAAAAGGAGCTCTTGGCACCTCCAGGAAAGGCCCAAAGCCCCTGCCCATGCTCAGCTCCCGGTTTTTTCCAGGTTTGCCACCTGTGTTTTGACACATCCCAGGCCCTGACAAACGAGGCCTGGAGCCCCGGGGCTGATTCCTTTTGTCCAGCCCGGCGTGGCAATCTGCTCTTCCAGGTGTTTTGTCCAGGATTAGTGCCAGACTGGGGGGTTTTTTAGGATGAACCCACTGCTCTCCGTGCTCTGGGGAATGAGGATTATTCCTTGGCCTGCCAGAAATGCCCATCTGGAGCCCTCTCCTGCAGTCCCTGCTTTGATCCCTGCTGGGCACTCAAATGGGGCTCGTTATCCCAAAGATGATGAGCTGGAGATTTGGGGGGGGAAAAAAATGAAATGTCTGTGTTGACATAATATGGACAAATCACTTGGGAATTTTGTTGTGGGGCTGATCTTTCCAGTCCCATTCCTTGAGCAGCCAGCTTGGGGCACAGTGACACAGAATCTCATCACCAACGGGTGCAGAGAGCAGAGAAAAAGGCAAAATATGTGCATTTGGAGGGCCTGTGTTGAAGCAGAGAAGCAGCCAGGGGAAATCCAGGGAAGGTTTTTGTGGTTTTCCTGCCTGTCCAGCAGAATTTGCTGTGCCGTGGGGACTCCAGGCAGTGCTGGAGTTTGGCTGTTCAGTGGGGATCACATCCCTGCTCTGTTATACCTCCACCTCTGCTCTGCTCTGTTCTCATCTCTGGGGGCACCTGAAATCCCCCCTTTAGCAGGGCAATAACCTGCCAAGAGCAGCGGAGTGCTGGGGGAGAGGGAGTTTGCTTTGGGCAGCTCAAGCTGTTCCTCATTCCCAGGTTTTTTTCCCTTTGTTTGGCTTCACAGAAATGGCTGCAGCCGCTTTCTGCTGCCCCTGGGCTCAGGGAAAGGGCTCTTAAAATGAAATAATTTTGGTGAGGGGCAGCGAAACTGCACCAAAAACTGCGCCCAGCAGGGAAAGGAATGCACAGGATGCCAAAAAGTCAGGTTCAACCCTTGGTGCAGTTGCAGAGGAGGAGAGGGGCGCTCTGAAATCTTCTCATTGGAACAGAATATGGAAAAGCCACCCAAAAAAATCCCTTTTTCTTTTGAAGGCAGGGAAGTCGCTGTGGCTCAGGTTGTATCCTGTTATTGCTCACGGGAGGGAAGCTGAGGGTACAATGGGGGCTCTGTTCTGCTGGGCCCAGGGGGACCCGGTGTTCTGGGTTAATGTGAAGCAGATGCATCCCAGGGTTGGGATTTCCAACGCTGGGGCAGGGAGCTGGGAGGGAGCCGCTCAGGGCTCCTCATCCTGATCCCAGGATCCCATCCCTCCCTCTCTGGGCACTGTGGGTCCCCTCAGGGAGGCAGGATGGCCATGAGAGCAGGGTTTTCCTGGCCAGCAGAACCTGTGCATTGGAAACCAGGCGAAACAGAGCTTCTTTGGCTCGATAGATGTGCAAATTATGGTTAAAAACTGGCCAAAGGTCAGGTGAGAGGCTCTTGGCTGCCTCGCTGTGTCCAGCTCCTCTTCCTTTGGCTGCAGCCGGGACCTTCTGGCTGTGCTGCTGCTCCAGCACAAATCCCTGGATGTTTCTGGGATGTTCTGTGCTCTGGGGGGGCTCCCTGACCCCCTGGGTGTGGTTGGAGGCCACCAGCACCACATGAGACATCACAGATCCCTCCATCCTCCACCCTGTGCCCCCAAACCAGCTGTGCCCGTGGTCAGGGTGGAGCAGGAGCTGCTGATTTCCCTTTGTTCTACCCTGAGCCTGGCAGGATCCGTGCTGGGCTTCAAACTCCGGGCACCAGAGCTGTTGGGATTTTGGTGGGAAGGACAGGAATTGGCTTGGAATGGGGGCCTGCCATGGATCAGGGGGAAAAAAAGGGAAAATTGGTGGTGATGGCAGCTCCTGGCTGTGGAAAAAATCCCTTCCCGAGGAGTGAGGAGGACAGGCAGGGCCTGGGAGCTGGGCTGGTGGCTGCCTTGCATGCTCTGGCTCTCATCAGAGCAAGAGGGGACCTCAGCCGCCTAAACTCTTCCAAATGTGCTCTGTGCTCCAATAAAATAAACAGTTTAGGGAAAGCCAAGCCCCAGGCACACATCTTGGCAGCTGATCACTCCCTAATTGCAGGAAGAGCACTGGGGAGAGGGGTTTTTTGGGGGTTTTTTTTCATTTCTTTGGGCTGGTTTCTGATGAGAAAACTCGGCCGGAGGATCAGAGTTGAAGGTTCTCTCCCCACACCTTCCCACCCCCAAAAATCCTGGAGTTTTCCCCTTTGTATTAATGGAATTCAAGCTATTCCAAGGAACAGGAAACACCAACAGCCTCTGCTGATTGTGAACCTCAAACCTTCACTGAGGGCCTGGACACAGGGAGTTCTCCACAAATTTTTCCTGGTTTTTTTCATTTGCCAGGGTGGGTTTGAGGGCTGGGAGAGGATTTTGGTGGGCAGAGTTGGATCAGAGCTGTTGTCTCTCAGGTCTGTGTGTTTCCCCCATCCCAAAACTCCCTGGAATGGAATGGGGATAATGAATACTAGACTCTGGCAAAATTTATTTTTCTCTGCAATTTGTGGTGAGGGGACAGAGCAGGAGCAGCCACACTCTGCCCCTCACATCGGTGGTCACCTCCAGCCTGTTAACGGGACCATTCCTTCCAAAAATGAAACAAAGCAGTACCAAAACCAAAGGGAGAGGCTGGAATTAAGGATTTTAGGGGAACCTCCATCCTGCTTTTCCAGAAAAGGGCTGGAGGCTGCTGTTCTCCATCCCAGCCCTTTCCTCTTCCCCCACTCCTTCTCTTTTTCCTCATCTTCTTTCACTTTTTTAAACCTATTGGCAGCCAGTTGTGTGCTTTTATGAGCAAATTTTTAGGAATTTCTTTTCCTGTGGCCTCTTCCCTTTGGACACTGAGGGCTGCAAAAATGGATTTAAAGGTCCTTTTCCTAACCAGCCCAGCTCCCTCTCTCCCTCACGTAAATCCAATAGGATTTGGGTACTTTTGTGTCTACCCAACCATAAAAGCCCCTTTCCAAGAATCTTTCCCACCTTTCTTCTTTCCCCCTGTTAGAATTTGAAGAAAATGCTGTTTGTTTTATGGCAAACTCTTATTTGTTATATATTTTGGGCCAATTCTCTTCCAGGAGCAATGAGGCCAGCCTGTTGTTTTCCTTTGAAATCCTGATTGTTTTTCTCTGGGCATTTGTGCAAACTTCCTCTCCTGCAAAAGCAGATTATTAACAGAGCATCAGCTGCAGCTCCTTATTACCCAGGAGTAGAGTTTGCTGGAAAAATTCCAGCAGTTTCTGTATAAAAACAGAGGTTTGGGAGCAAGTTGTATTGCAGGGAGGATGATATAAATACATTTTATTCTGGGGAGGATGGGCATAGGAAAATGGAGTTCTCCAGCAGCAGGATATTTACTTCTCTTCTTCTTTTTTTTTTGGTTGCACTAAACTAAATAGAATTATAATGATAGCAAAGCGTTTTGACGGCTCCCAAGTGCTTATTTTTAGCATTTTGTTTAGCAGGAAATGAAAAACAAGTCGATGGGAGAGAAATGATGGTTCTGAAACTGAGCAGGGACCCTTCCTGTCCCTCCACATCCCAGTTCAGGCTCCTCGGGGCTGGCCCGTGACTGGTTTGCTCTTCAGAGGCTTAAAAATTCCTGTGCTGAACCCAAAAACCTGCCCAGTGTTGGGGGTTTTGGTTTTTTATTTGGAGATGCTGTTTAGGGTTGTGATTCCCACAGACATTCCCAGCAATTATTTTATTAACGGCACAATTATTTTATTAATGGCCATGATAAAGTTAATTTTGATGTCACACTTCAGGGACAGAGTGAGGAGCACCAGGCTGAACAACCTGCCCTTCCTACCCCCCAAAATTCAACGTTTTACTGGAATTTGGGTAGCAAGGGAATGTCTGGACTTCATGACATGAAAACTGCAAACCTTTGCAGAACTGGGAAGGCTCTTGGAACAAGAAGAGAGCAAAATAATTAATCCCCACCGGTGCTTTCTTAACAGCAAAGACTGAGGAATTTTTAATGTATTTATTGCTGAGCTCGAAAGGGGCTTCAAAGTTCCATATTTTGATATTTATGTGTTTTAAAAATCCTCTTTACGCTGAAAATCTCCGAGGAGGGGAGTCTTTCCAAGCTGTGAGGAACAGAGGCTTTAAACGGTGCTGTTTGTAAAGCTGCAGCCCCTCTGTGGCTGTGAACGAGGAGCTGAAGCGGCTCAGGAGCGATCACAGCAGTGCCCACACTGGGAAATTCAGGAATGGAGTAAAAAAATGAGGATGAGCCCAATGGAGGAAATTCCTGTCTCTAAATTTTGGAGAATTTGTGTCGCCCCATTTGGGTGAATTGCAGAATTTTGATTGCTCCCCAAATTCAGCTACTCCCCAGCCAATTTTTAATTTTTTTTTTTTTTTTTTAATTTTACCATGACTTTGGATGTTCTCAGCCCCAGCAGTGCCCTGTCCACTTGGGACCTCCCACAAAGCCCTGGATCTCTGGGATATCTCATGGCTGGAGCTCCTTTTATCCCCTGGGAATTCAGTCCTTCAGCATCAGGAGCTGTCCTCAGATTTCCTGATCTAATGTCCTGCATTAAGAGGGATGAAAAAAAGATCATTTCATTCTCATCTCCTCTGTTTTATCCTCATTATATGGATATATTATATATCTATAAAATATAAAATAATACTGAATAGTCAATATACAATATATAATTATCTGTCTCAGACACATTCCCTCTTTAAGCTAAATAATTGTATTTTTTTGTCTTGATTCCTCCTCTGAGGGTGGGGATTCTCAGCCCTTTGCTCACCATTATTACTGAATTTGCAGCATCTGTTTGTATTCCTTCCTTTCCCAAATCTCTGCTCCAGTGCTTGACTGCCATCATTTGGAGCAGGGATTTGGAGAAAGCACTTTAATTCTTATCCTTGCTCCCACCATAATTTCAGGACAAATCTTTTATGTCAGGATTTTATTTTTTTTTTTGGGTGACTCATTATGTTCAATAACATTTCGCTGACATTTTCATAAATAGTTTTCTCACCAGGTGTCTTTGTAAATTCCTTGCTGTAATTCCTCACTCTCTGGGGCTGCTTCTCCGTTTTTCCTGAGTTTTTCCTTTGCCCTGCAAGGAGCTTGGCTGAGCATCCCAATTTCCCTTCAGGACGCGACCCATCCATGCCTCCCGTCAGGATTTGTGTAGCGTTCAGAGCAGCGCCGTGAATTGAAACCAGGAGGAAACCCCTTTCTTTGCATTCCCTTTGATCTGAGCACCGATATTCCTGTTGATGACAACATTTTCTGCTCTAATTCCGTGTGAGAGAGCTTTCAAATCAGCATCCTGCCAGCGTGTGAGGAGTGAAGGGCTCTGTTCCCAATCCTGGTGTCAAATTGGGCAAAACCCCAGCTAAGGGGGGCGAAAAATCAGTATTTTTCCCTATGTAAAAAGTGAGGATGAAACCAAGGGGGTGTAACTGATCCCCCACTAAAGCTCAGAGGGATTTGTTTAATGGGTACAATTTTCCTCCTGAGATTTGGGGCCGTTCTGGGGCCAACTCTTCTGGCAGGGTTGGAGTTTTTCCATGTTTGCTGACATAAACACCCTCTGATTTCCAGGGGCTGGCTGGGAATAGCCCCAGGGCAGCTGGGGTGAAATCCTGTTTGGGGTTTGGTTGCTGGGTTCCCCGGGGACAGGAGGGGACAGCAAAGCCTCCCCCAGAATGAGCCCAGGGCCGCTCTGACCCAGGGATTCAGGAGATTTTTTGTTCAGCAGCAGGGTGAAAAGGCAGCTTGTCCAAGGGAATCAATCTGTTCCGGAGCTAAAGCCCTCTCCGGGGGGAAAGGATCGAACCCCAGTGAGAAATTCCCTTTTCCCGGCTGGCAGAAATCCTGTGCACGCTCCGAGGGGAAAAACAAATGTGAACAATACTGAAAGCAGCTCAAAATTTAAAAAAACCCAGCTGTCCTGAAGCTGTCCCCATTCCCCCTTTGTTATCTCCTTAACTTTGCTTATTTAAAGCCAGACATCCCACGAGAAGTGACAGGAATAAATGGATAAAACAGGGTTAAAACCTGGCTGCTAATAGTTATCACCGATTCACAGGGGCGTTCTGTGCTTTATTTGGCAGTGAGATCCATCTTTGGTGCTCAAAGAGTGCAAGACAAGGGTAATTTGGGGTTTTTTAGGTGGGTAAAGCTTGTTCCTGAGGCATCACCTTGGTTCCAGACAGGGCTGCTCCCGAAAAATCCTGGGGCTGTAGATACCTGAGAGCAGCAGCTGCCAGTGCCAAATTACAGCTCTGGATTTGGAGCAGCCCTGGATTTAACTGGCACACAACTTATGGGCGTGGAGTTTTGGGGCAAATCTCCCATTTTCCCCCTTCTTTGAAATCTCTGGGCAGTCATCCCTCATGGGCAGCTTGGAAAAAACACTCCCGGAGGAGACAGAGCAGAGGCCCTGAATCCTCCACATTCCCTGGCCAGCTTAGGACACACCTGAGGCCACCAGGCTGACACAGCAGTCACAGGGCTCCCTCCACCCCCTCAGGTATCCTGGATAATTCAGGAATAAAACATCCTCAGCACCTGGTCTGCTGACAGGGCCTTGCTGACCTGTGAAACTGCAGCCTGGCTCTGCAGGACCATGGTGAGAATGAATGGATTCATCTGAGGGTTTCGTGGAGGGCTCAGGGTCATGGTGAGAATGAATGGATTCATCTGAGGGTTTCGTGGAGGGCTCAGGGTCATGGTGAGAATGAATGGATTCATCTGAGGGTTTCGTGGAGGGCTCAGGGTCATGGTGAGAATGAATGGATTCATCTGAGGGTTTTGTGGAGGGCTCAGCTCCTCTGTGGTGAGACTGGAGAGAGAACAGGTCTGACGCACTGATAATGGGATCAAACCACCCTGGAGGTGTCTGGCTTTCGTTTGCTAAGTTTGGGGTCTCAGTTTTCCACCTGTGCAGCTGAGAGGACAAAAAATGTGTCCTTCCCCTCAAAGAGCTTCCTAATGAGCACTGTGAGGAATGTCACACCAGCAATCCCTGCCTGTTTAATCAAGGGCTTCCTTGCCCTTTTTTTTTTCATTTTTAAAAGTAGCAGGAAAGGCTCTGAAAAGCCAGGATGACCTTTTTATTCCAGGGTTTGTAAAAATGGATTTTGCACTCCCGAGTGATGGGGTTTGAACATGGGCTCCAGCCTTGAAGTGTCTCTGTGACCCCCAGCAGCACAGAAGAGCTGGTCAGGCCCAGCTGGGCATCCTCCAGGAATCCCAGCCGAAATCCTCCATGGAATCTCTCCACAACTCACATTCCTGTCCCCAAACAGTGACATTCAACCCCTGTCCTTGCTCCCCCGCAGCTTGAAGGCCGTGCTGATGGGGAAGCCCCAGGACAACACGGTGGACTTGTCGGGGATCCCGCTGACGCTGAAGGATGTGGAGAGGCTGACATCGTACCTGGAGCACAGCTCGGAGCACATTGACACCGTGGAGTTGTGCTTCACCGAGCTGACGGATGAGCTGCTGCTGCAGCTGCTGCCTGCGCTCTGTGGCCTCCCCCGCCTCACCACGCTGGCCCTCAACGGCAACCGCCTCACCAAGGCCATCCTGAGGGACCTCACCGAGACCCTCAAGGACCCCAAGAAATTCCCCAGCGTCACCTGGATCGACCTGGGCAACAACGTGGACATTTTCTCGCTGCCCCAGCCCTTCCTGGTGAGCCTGAAGAGGCGCTGCCCCAAGCAGGGCAATCTGCCCACCATCCTGGAGTTCGGGGAGGGCCAGGTCAGCGATCTGGAGGGGCAGGAGGGGCTGGGGGACAGCCAGGAGGACCTGAGGGCTGGGCCAGGCCGGGCTGGCAGCACGGACTCGGAGCAGACGGACAGAAGGGCTGAGGCTGGGGAGCTGCCTGGCTCAGGCCAGGGCACTGCCACACCACAGACATGATGTCCAGCCCTGGTGGGCACCTTGAGCAAGGATGACTGAAAACCTCAGTGTTGGGGGGTCTGTCCCCACTCCTGGCTGCTGCAGGAGTCCTGGCTGCTGCAGGAGTCCCAGCTGCTGCCTTCCCCCCTGTGCCATGAATGTCAGTGATTTTCTTCTCAAAGAACACGTCCAAGTGACCACGTGGAGTATTTGTATTTCCTAAAAGCTGCCTGGGTGTTCTGAAGCATTAGTGCTGTGCTGTGCTTTTGGCTCTCCCAGAAATGCATCTCCAAGGGGCTGCAGGAATTTAGAAGGGCAGGAAAAGGGAGTAGGGAAGGCAGGGAAGGGCTCCCTTTCCTCAGTGCTGGATCTCAGCTGCTCCCCACGTGTGATGGGCAGACAGCAGCACCCCAGAGAGACCTGCCCAGGCTAAACCTTCCATCCTTTCCACTCCTGGCTTCAGGAGTCACTGATGAGCGGCGTGGCTGCTGAGACACGACAAAAATCTGCTCACACACAAATGTTCCTGTCGATATTGTGAGCCCAGCCCTGAGGGAGAGCTTCGCTTTCCTGGGGCAGGGCTAAATCCCAGCCCTGCAGCGTGCCTGGACACCACCCTCACCCTCCAGCCTTACCAAAACCAGGCTGGCACCTGTGCCTGCCCAGGATTTAGTCAGTAAAACCCAGTTTCCCCCCACCAGCTGTAAAAACTCCTGAGGTTTTAACGTGGAGCTTGCACCAGCAGTGCTGGGAGCATCTGATCCGTTCTGGGGAGGGACACAGAAATCTGGAGTGAGGGCTCAGGAGCAAGGCGCTGAAGGGTTCTAAAAGGAAAAACAACCCTGGGGTCCATCCCTCTCACTGCCACCACAGGCTGCACGCAGCCAGCCGGGATTTAAAGCCTCAGGAAGCCTTTGGGTCGCTGGGCTGTGGCTGTCGCCTCCTGGACCAGAAGTGCTTTGTTTCTAAAACGTTCCCATTTTTTCCTAAGACAGGGCTTTGGGTTTATCACATTTCCAGTGGAAAACAGCTCACCCCAGAGCAGCAGTGCCGGGATGTGTGCTCGGGCTTCTTGGAACCAGAATTTCACTGTTCTCAAACCTGGGGGAGGGCAGGGAAGTGGGGAAAACTTCCTCTCCTTCGTGTCCCAAGGACCAGGCCTGGCCCCCTTCGCAGAGGGAGCCCCTTTCTCTGTCCCAAGCCCTGCCCAGCTCCCAGCAGCGACTCCAGCTTGGCTTTTTTTGGGTGCAAACAGACTTTTGGTCCCATTGGCTCTGTCCATTTGTCCAGAGGGGCTTCAGGCTGCCAGTGGTTCTTTGTCCTCCATCTGCAAGAAGGTAACTTAGGAAAAACTCTGCTACTTTTAATACATTTGGCAACACTCAATATGATTTGCATGTATCCAAGCCTTTTTTCCTTATTTTTTTTTTTAATTCTAACTCTTTCCAACAGGCATGAAAAAAAAAACAACCTTTCCAGTGAATATGGAATATTTTCTGTTTGAAATAAAGGAGCTATCCATAAACAAAAATAAATGATAATGTTTAATAAAGGTCCAGCATTGAATTATTTTTTTTTTCTGTCTAGGTTGAATGGCCAGGAGAAAACAGAGGATAAAGCAGAGCTGAGAGCTGCTGGTCAGGGACTGGAGAAATAAAGAGCCCAGTTTGTGTTGCTGTCCCAGCAACAAACCACGGTAGAGAACAGCACATGGGGGCCAGGGGGTTGGGGGGGACATGGGGGGATTTAATCAAGAACTGGATTTCTCTTTGCAGAAAAAAGAAGAAGAAACAGCAGCAATTTCTTTTTTCTACGCAGGTACCTCAGTATTGGGCTCAAGCCCCTCTGCCTGTTTAAATTATTTAAATTATTTAAAGCTCCTAGCTGTAAGTTCGTTATTTCCTGCTGAGTATTTGCACAGGGCCTGAGGAGCTGCCTGGACCTGCCCCCCCCCATTCACAAATTCACAAACCGGAGGTGCTTTGCATTTGGAGCGAGCTCTGCATCCTTCATTCCTGCTTTGCTCCATTCCCCCACGGACAAAAACCACCCAGGAGGCTGCTCCTGCCACATTTCCCCTCCAGCTGAGCTTCCACCTGCTGGGAAACACATCAGGCAAGGGAGAAATAATTTAAATATCTCCAAAGGGGGATCCCACACCCCACTGCATCCCTGTGCAGGTGTTGCAGCACTTGAGCCACCTCTGCCCCACTGGTACTAACATCCCTGTGCCCAGGGAGAGTTTAGCCCTCCTGAGACAGAGAAAGAACTAGAAGGGGCTTTTTGTCAATATATCCGTGTGTGCTGGAGGACAGACTAAATTACTTCCATGGAAAAAGGGAAAAAAAAACCAGAGCTGTAGTGGAGAGAGTTGGTTATGAAAGCTTTGGCTAATCAGTGCCTTCCTCACAGTGTGGATTAGTTCAATTATCCATTTAGTGCACTTCAGGATAATGATGATCCTGTGGGCTCAGTAAAGAGCGAGGTTTGGTTGGGTTTATTTTTTTTAAGAATGCAGAGGGAGACGCTTCCCTTCCCAGCTCATCAACATCAAAACAAGCTCAGGGCTCACTCCACGTATAATCAATGTTCCCTGGGCTGCTGCTCCGGGTCAGAAGCTTTTAACTGGCCTTAGATGAAGGATCCAAGGACTGAAAATCGCTGCTGTTAGAATATTAAAGCAGAATGAGGTCATTTCTTGTCAAGGAGGGAAGGGCCACCATAAAATAAATAAAGCATAAAAACGCCTTATGGCTCGGTTGGTTCCCTCTCCACCGGCACCACAGCTCTGCCTGAGCATGAAGCAAACCAGTCTGGGGAGGAGATTGATGCCCCCAGCAACAAAAATGTAATTGGAAATCATTCTGTGCAGATTGAGGAGCCCACAGCGAGGGGAATGGAAACAGCAGGCAGGGAACGGGAGAGGAATGAGACAGGAACGAGACAGGCATGGAAGAGCTGCTACCACGCTCCGGGGAGCTCCTTCCCCCTGGGCTATCAGGGAAGAGCTCGCACAGAGCCTGTCAGTGTTTTGCAGGTGGTTATTCATGGAAAATGAGGGTTTCATTCCCAGAGGATGGTTGGGAGCAGCAGAGAGGGCTGGGAAGGGTCACCCCCGAGCAAAGGGAGCCACAAAAACGCTGCTGGGGATGTCGAGGAGCTCCAAAATACTTGGCCCAAAGCATTGCTGCTGCTCAGAGGCACAAGACAGTAAATGTCAACCCCAAACTGCCCCAACACCAACCTTTCCCAGAGGAAAAGACAAAAAGTGACCTAAAGGATTATGGGGACACCAAGAGAGGCAGCAGTAGCCGGGGGCTGCCCCAGGCAGTGCCCCCACGCTGGGTTATCCCCTAAAACTGCCTTGGGAGAGAGGCAAAAACCTTTCAGGGCTCTCCCGTGGTTCATCTCCCCTGGTTTCAGCAGCAGGAGAAGGGGAAGCTCCTGAGCTCACGGCCAGGACCCCTCGAGTCCTGCAAACACAAAGGCTCCCCTGCTCCATTAGCTGGGCTCTGCTATTGCCAGGGAAACTAATTGAGCTCATTAGCAGAATTCACCTATCAAAGCTTCGGGGAAAGAGGTAAAAACAACTAACCCAACCTCTGCAGTGAAATGTTCCTCGGTGAGCAACAGATCTAAGCTCCTCCCGACCCTTCTGGTTCAGGGATGTCATCCCCTGATCCCACTTCTCCTCTGCTCCAGGGGCAGGGGAGCTTTTCTCTGCCTGGGGGTGATTTCCACCAGCAGGCTGGACAGAGCGTGAGGAGAGGAGCTTTCCAGCTCTGTTAAATGTCTCTAAAAGGGAATTCTGAGGGACAGATCCACCCCTCACAGTGCTCTGCCTGCCTCCAGCCATGCTCCACTCCCTGGGGCAGGCCCCAGCTCCAGGAACATCACCAGGAATAAATGGTTGGACAGGGCTTGGAGCAACCTGGACTCGTGGGAGATGTCCCTGGATGCTGGAATGAAATGGGCTCCAAGGTCCCCTCCAACCCAAACCATTCTGGGATCTGTGTTTCTCTAAAATCTCAGCACAGCATTTGTTCCCAGTGATGGACACCAGAGCTCAGCTCCCTGGAAAGGCCGGGAGGAATCCTGGATCCCAGCCGGCACTGCAGGAAAGGTATTTAGGAATAAAGTGTCATTTTTTATGTGACAACTCCATAAACCCTTGGCTCAATTACCTCTGATGGATGAGCAACTGGAGGTGCTTTGCTTATGGCCCCTTCTGGCAGTTCTGGGCGTGCAGGTTTCATCTTCCCCTCCGTAAATATGCGGAGACACAGCTGGTTCTGTCTTCAGCTCAGTTTATGGTTTTACATAAAACTGAAGACCTGATTTAATAGAGTCAGAAAAGATGCAACCTGTTTGCCACGGCCTTTAATTATGTGTGCAGTTTGCTGAGTTTTCCTGTCTCCTAATAGCTTATTGATCCTGTGGCTTCTGGGCCATCTTTCTTCTTTGCTGTTTTATGAACTCAGCCTGAGGAGAAAATAAACCTGGGGAGCCTCCTTCAGGGAGGGGTGGTTTGCATCCAGCAGGTTGGGCTGAGCAATCAGCCTTCAGTGGTGCACGTGGCAGCTCTCACGGAGCTGTTCCTGGAAGGACAAAGAGATCTGAGGTTTACAAAAGAGGAGAGAAATATCAAGGTACAACTCACTGGATTTTTCAAGGTGTGTGCTGTACAATCACTTTATTCCTGGCTCTCCCTGTCAGCTCTGTCCTTCCCCAGGGAGAAGCAGGGTTCCTCTGGGGCTGGGCAAGGCTGTGGGGAGATGTTCAGTGGTTAGGATTTTGCAAGCAGCAGTCATAGCCATCCTGAACACAATCTGCATTATTAAAACCTGAAAGCATCTTATTACAGGCACAGATTCCTGGAACAGCCATACAGAGACTCAGGGATGTATGGAAAACTATGGGATATTGGCTGTGGAAAATCCAGCTGCATCAGCACAGGAATGAGCTTCCCTTTGGCAGCTGCTCCTTGTTGTGTAACTCTCTCCAGGTAAGACCTGCAATTCCAGCTTTGCCATAAAGGAAAAATTAAGGCAGTAAAGGATCAATCTCTGCATCACACCCTGGTCCCTGCTGCCCCAGGGCTCTGACTCCTGATTCTGCAGGATTCCACTCCTGGGGAATCCTGCATGAAGAGAAACAGGCAGAAAATGCCACAGGTGAACAGGCTTCAAACTTGCAAAATAAAAGGCCTCTGCTTGGGGCTGTGTGCCTTTACACAGCACTTTCCAAGAGGAGAACTTCACCATTCCTTTTTTTGTTTTATTTAGTCTCCTTCACTGTACCCACTGCTCATTAAATTATGAATTCCAAGGCTCAGTGTTTTCCCAAGCACTCCCAGGAGAGCTGTGCTTTCCTGCAGGCTCAGAGCTCCCCTCCACCACAGGCACTGAAACAGCACAGCAGGGGGCTGAAAGGCAAATATTGTTCTTTTTCTGTGCCCCTGTCTTGCCTCCCTGTGCCAACCCCCAAAATGGGCCCACCCAGGGCAGGGACAGCCACTAGACCAGAGCTGTCCCCTCACATCCATTCCTCAAACCATCTTGGTGTTTTTGGTGATTCCTCAGCCCTGTTCTCCCCCCTGAAACCTTTCCTCTGCCCCAGCTTTAGCCTCTGCCCTGTTGCCAAGTGACACCACATTGCTGCTGTCATCTCCAAAGGCCTTTTTGAAGCATAAAAGCAGCACCTTTGAAATCCCCGGCCCTTGATGCAGCTCCTGGTTTGCAATTCCAAACAGCCTGGCCCTGACACTGCAGCTTTGTGTCACCTCCTGCAAGCACAGAGCCTCTTCCTCCCCAGCCCAGCAGCAAACAGGCTGCTGGGGAGGTGACTGGATACAGATGAAATTAAATTATATTAAATCAAATTCAAAGTGCAGGTACCTTGGTCCAGGGGCTTCCCATCCCTGCGCATTTCAAAGCTCCCACCTGGCTCCCTGTTTGGAAACTATTCCCATCATCTTCCCAGCAGGCAGCCCCTGGATTTCGCTCAGCACAAAGAGTTTGTTATTTACTGCCGCAGCTGAAAGGAATAAACACCCGATTTGACACAGTTCAGTAAAATTGCTTTATCCAGTGCCTGCCCCAAGCCTCTCCCTGCTCCCAGCAGGGCTCCGAGCTGCAGCCTCTCCTCTGTAATGAGTGATGGGGGACTCTGCAGACTGTTCAGGAGCAGCAGATGTAAACCACTGATATTGAATATTGGATATTTCAGCTGCTGCTGTTGTGGGCTGCACTGAACAGCTCACAGCTCACCTGAGCACTGCACCTGCTGTCTGATAAGGGCTCTGATAACCACATTACCATTGGTACCACTGTTATCTCGACTCAGGAGTTTATTAATAAAGTTTCAGCTGCTTAGGATAATTTATTAATTTTTATTATGGCTGGTAAGCTCAGGCTTAGCTGGAAGTTTGTCTTGAATGCACTGTTAAAGCTCAAAGCTGTTCCTCTGTTCAGGATAACAGCACCCAGCAAACCCCCAGCCAGCGCTAACAAATCATCAGCTGCAGTTTGCACGTGCACAGAATGCAAAAACCAAGAAAATCAAACCTGGAGTAACTGTCCTGCAGGATCTGGGAAAGCAGAAGCAAGAAAGCAATTTAAACATCTGGGAAATAAATCCAAATGATAAAGAAAACCAAGGAGAATCCAGCAGAAAGCCATAGGCAATTCAGAAATACCAATCATTATTTGTTTAGAGATCATGCTGCAGCTGTGCTGTGCAATGATTTTACCACAAACCATTACAAACAAAAAGAGCTGTTATGGAAAAAAAAAAATCCAAGTATTGACTTGCAAAAACTAACAGGAATCTAACAAACAAAAGTCTTAATTATTGGAGATTAAACTTTTAACATCTCTATTTGATTAAAACAGCAGGGATTTTAAATGCGCCTGCACTGATTTCTCATTTGCATTTTGTTCAGGTTTCAGTTCCACACAGGTGCTGGGCTGGGGGTGTTCATTGGCTCAAAACCCACCTGGAGGAGGCACAGCCTGGCAGGTCCTGAGCAGCCTGGGAGGGAAAGGTAATGAAGGGCAAATCATTCTGCAGGTAGCACCTTTATTTTTATTAAATAAAAATAATTTTTAACTCCTTTGGCTCATCACACTCAGACCAGGAACATTTGAGGCTGAGACCATCACTAAAGTTTGCACAGCAGCAAAAACAGAGCCTTTGCTGGTCCAACACTGAGAAACATTAATTAACAGCTAATTAAGCAGTGACATTTTCACTGTGTGGGGGGTTCTCCAAATAGTAATGAAAGCTGCAGATCTTATTAGACAACAGGGAGGGAAGCAGCAGGAAAACCACGTTTCTGCAAAGAAGCATCTTCAAGGCTGCAAAAATCTCTTTATTGTGAATGCTCTGAGCTTGGTCACTGCCCCATCTGCTGGGCTCGAGTGTCAGGAGGTAAAGCAGGACAGATGTGACTCTGAACTGGAGCACGGGAGCATAAAACGCTTGATGTCCTTTAAAGAAGCCCTCCCTGCATGCCCTGAATCAAATCCCACCTGTCCAATCCCTGCCATGTTCAGCAGTTTTGGGCTGAAACTGAGTTCAGGCATGAAATGAAGGCAGTGAATTACACACTGGCAGAGAAGGGCAGCGTTTGTCCTAGCAGAGCACTAAACTGTGCACTAACCTTGTCCTTCTGCGCAGGAACACGGGAGATGTGCCCGAGCTCTGGCAGCACAAGGTCAGAGGGGTGTCAGGAACATTCCGAGCCTGAGAAAGGCCAAAGACCCCGTGGCTATTTTGGGTTTTTGCTCTGAGCAGCTCAAGGGCGGCTGCCTGTGGCCCCTGAGAAATCCTAACAAAGCATTTGCAGGAAACAAACCTGTGACACTTTCCTTGCATGACACCAGTGCCACCTCTGTTGTTCCTGACTGGAAAACAGCAGCTCCTTCATGCCTCGCTTCTCTGAAATGGAGCAGAGTTGGAGAATGAACTACTCCTCCTCCTGCTCTGAGGGGAAAAGGAGTTGAAGTGTCAATATTTAGGATTTATTGATTGAAAAGCTCAGATACCCAGGATCTCCCTTCATCCCTTCTAATTAAGTAGATGCAGCTCAAACTGCCTCAGCTGGAACAGCAGCCACCAAGCCGAGAGAAGAGAGCTCCTCTCTGGATTCCCATTAATGGCTGGGATGTATTAATTACAGTAATTTATGGCTTTGCACGAGTGATTGCTCTGCTGCTGATGTAGGAAGCTTCACAAAACCAATCAAGGCATGAGGGTGAGAACCAGCATTTATGTGAAACGGGAAGCTCGTGATTTGCAGTGAGGGAGCACAGGCGGCTCTGCCCCATCCACCCCTCTCCTCCTCCACAATTCCAGCCCCTCTCCCTCAGCTCCACAGCCACCGCTCAGATTTTGGGGATAATCTCCATGTTTTCTCTCAAATCACTACATGACATTGCCACCTCTCGCTGCTAAGAGCTGGCACTCGGCCATTCTTTGCTTTGCTGCATATTTTTTCTTTCTACTTTAATCTTTTCATCTATTTTAGATTGATCCGTGGCTGTTGGCTGCTACGGAGTGCCAAGGGATTCCTGCCAACTGTTCTTTTAAAACCTTTAGAAAACCCAAAATAATTGTGTTTCAAAACCAGATTTCTGTCTGTTGTTTATCCCCCAACACGAAGTTTTATGTGCTCCAAATGTAATCAAAACAGAGTCGGTTTTATTTCCCCTCCCCTCAAGCACCATGGAATTATCTCTGCTCCCCTGTAAGATCACAGCAGAACGTTGAGGGCACTTGTTTTGTTTGAAAGGAACCATTTTCTAGTAGAAATAACACTTTTCCATTCATTAATCTTAGCAAAACCCCCGGCCTGTTAGAGGATCCCTGCCGAGGAACTTTGGTTTTGATTAGGACAATAAACAAATGATGCTAAAATGGAGCTCGTGAACAGTTCACTCCAGCAGACACCACCAACTGCACCCCCAATAAACCCAGACAAACTGTTTCAGTTTCCCCAGATCAACTTTGCTGTGTTTTAATGAGATGATACTACAACTAGAAAGCAAGAATTGTAAAACAAGTTGCAGCAAACATTCCTTGAGCAGATTAAACGGCTCATTAAACAATTTGCTGATTATTTCTGTTTACTGAGGGCATGTGGCTGCTTTTACCTCCTCGGTCTGCAGATTCACATTTTAAAAAAAGTGGATTCCTTGTGCTTCCTGAGAGCTTTAAAATCATTTTTATTCCCAGTGCATGTCGTAAGAAATGTCAACAAGTTCTAATACACAAGGTCTTAAAATCAGGCAAAAAATGGTTTTGTTTCATTAAGCACTGGGAACAGAATGTATCTTTAAAAATTTTAATTGAACAGGCGAGTAACCTGTTCTTCATACTGCTCAAATGCTCTCAGATAAAAAGAAACTAATTAATTCCAAACATGTTTTCCCTACTCCATTGCCCAGGCTGCATGTTTTTATTAAACCCTGGATGTATTACAATAATGACTCTGGGAAATAAAAAAAAAAAAATCCAGATTAATCTACCTGCACATTACAGCACTGGGACATTTCTCTGAAAAACACTAAGATGTTGTTCTGAATACTAACGAAGAGAAATTCCTGAAATTCTGCATTTCATGCAATTTATGCCTCAGATATAAATCTGAGCACAGCCACCATGGCAGGGCAGCACCAAGTCACATTTTCTTGGAGTCAGGAATTGATGTTCAGGAGCACTGAAGTGTTCTAACCTGCCAGTTATCCTGACATAATTAAGCTAATTGGGAGTTTTGCGCTCAAATGCTGGTTTTTCCCTCATTTAAGCACCTCCAAGTTCCCGAGATTCCCCCAAACTCTTAAACTTTGCCTCAGCAGCAGACTTTGAGACCAAAATGACAACTAGCAAGCCTGGAAACTGGCTGCAGATGCAGCTGCGTGTGCTGCTCCGGCTGGCAGGGTATTTAAGGCTAATCTCAGCAGTAATTACACTCTCAGTGTCTTGTTTAAACTGTTTACAGCACTAATTACCACGCTAAGCCCCACTGCCAGGATCTACAGCAAACACTGCAAGCTGGGTACATCTTCACCCTTTCACAGCGAAGCCCAGCAGTGCCCAGTGTGGTTATTAAAGTGTGAGCAGAATGCAGCGTCATTCCTTAATGCAGTGAAGTGACAAAACACAGGATTTGTTTTTAAATTATTTTAATGTCCATGTAATAAACACTTTAACTGTTACCATTTCCTGACAGGCAGGAAAATGTTGTGTCTACACAGAATCCTCAAGCTCAGGGGTTTTGCTGGATTCCTTCTGCCTCGGAGATGTTTCCAGCAGCACCACCTGGAACACAGGAGCAGGGTCAGGTACCAGCCAACAGCATCATTAATTGATTTGTTAACGAGTGGGATATCATCAGAAAACCTTTTGCTCACCACCAGTCAATCTGCCGGTAATTCCAGCAATTTGGGGTTCGTTTCATCACGTGATATCGCAGGGAAATTGGTAAATTTGTGGCAGAAGCAAGACCTTTATCTGTCTACAGTGCAGAAACAGCTGCTCTTGCACGTTTACTGCCTGCATTTTAATTTAAGTTTGTGGGTTGTTTTTTTTTGCCTAAACTTCCTTACTTAGACATTTAGAGGTAAGAATATGCAGAAACAGTTTTATCAGGCTGCAGAGAGCACAATAAATATTAAACTCACCCAGCTCTCTCCTGCTCTGCTGTCTCAGTGCCCTCCACATGACTTGTGAAGAGCTGTCTCATCAGTGGGTGGACACCAACAGCCAGCACGTGGCAGCAGAGACCTGCAGGCTCTACCTAAGTATATCAGGAAATACCAGGTTTAGAATTCTAAGGAACAGAGATTAAGTGAAAACACACTATAAACCTCATTTTCAATTTACATTTCACCTGGTATCAAATTCTGTATAGTGTACTGAAACCCTCACTCACCTTCACATCAGGGCCACCTTTCCCCCTGCTCCCAGTCCTGTTGTGTCACATCCCTCTGGAAAGCCCAGGCCCTGCGGAGGGAGTGGAACAGATGGGACACAAAGTTTAGATGTTTTCATGGAGAGCAAGGTGCCTGTTGAGCTGCAGGGGATGAATTTCGTGGTTTGAGCTGGTGTGTGTAGCTGCATTTCAGACCAGAAGCAGGGTATCGTCAGTTCTCGCATCTGACGGCACTTCCTATTCAGGGTTATCATCATCAACAGCCAGCAACGCCTCCAATTAATCACTTAAAACAGTTTTCATCTCAAACAGTTGTACGTACAATCTCCCCTCTGTGTATGAAGCTTGAACTTTTAACTCATGTGTACGCAAAATCAGTTTTAGTGAGTTTTTATTTAAGATGTAGTTTTTACAGGTTGTTTTTGACTTATCAGTCCTGCATTACATCAAAGGCCTGGAACCTCTTAAAGAACTTTGCATACCTTAGTATGAAAAAAAACTTTAACTTACTCTTTACTTCAAGACATCTTTCTCCTGTGGGAGTAAAAGCAAAAGAAATGTTACTCGAATACTCTTCAGCAGTATAAATTAAGTTTACACAGTGAAAAATGAGAACAAACCCAGACCCTCATGACCAACTCTCTGCTTGTACTTCCACCCGTGTTTTATTATGTTGATATGAAACACTGAAATATTTGTATCAGACCACGTTTTGTAGTCAACAATCAACTCAAAATCGTTGTATCAGGAAATTTAGAACTATGTAAATTTACAATGTAAGAGTGCAGCTTGCAAGACTGCATTTATGAACACGGCAATTTTTAAATTGAAACTGCAAACACTCAAAGATTGTGGGGGTAAATTTTTATTATAAATAAATGGTCTTGCACATCGAAAAATGAAAAAAAAAGAAGACTTAATTGCTAAAACAGCGCCATAAAGATCAATGTAAGGCGCTGGACGCCGAGCACGCCGCACAGCAGCGTTACCCTCATGGCCCTCACGGAGCCCCGGGCACGGCTGTGATCCCCACCCACAGCACCGATACTCGGCGGTGCCTCACACACAGCCCCGGCCCAGTCCAGCCCTTCCCGACTTACCGGGGAAGCGTCTCCGATGCCCCGGCGGGGTCCCGGCGCTGCCGGCGGGGTCGCGGTGCCCTCATGGCCGCCTGAGGGACAAGGGCTGTGAGCCGCCACGCGCCGCCAGGCCGCGATACCCCCGCCCCTGCAATGGTGCGGCCCAGCCCGCGCGGCGCAGCCAGGCCCGGCGGCCGCTGCCACCGCCGAGCCGGGGGGTGAGCCCGCGCCTCAGCGGTACGGGTGCTCCGATCGGGGCAAACCCGGCCTGCACCTCCCCGCTGCCCGCCCGGCAGGCCCCGATGGCGGCCCTNATAAAGCCTTGGGCGGTACCACCCGCGGCGGGGTCGGGCTGTGCCACTGCTGGCGGGGGGGGCGCTGAGGGCTCCATTTCCCGCCCTCAGGGGCTGAGGGAACTCGCTGAGGGAACTCGCTGAGGGGAGCCCCGGGGACCGCTCAAACCCTGACCCCAAAACTCCGACCTCAAAATCCCGGCCCCAAAACCCCAGCCCCAAACCCCAGCACAAATCCCCAGCCCCAAAATCCCGGCCCCAAACCCCGGGTTAAGCCTCCATCTCAGCCTTGGGCTCTGCGCGTTCCAGCAGAACTGGAGAGCTCAGAGTGATTTCAGGCCACTATTTATGTAGAACAGAACAGCTGTTTTTAAATTCAAGTTGCGTTCTTTTCACACTGTGTCATCCTGAACTGAAAATACGGGTGTTTTGGAATAATTTTCCCTGTTAAATGCATCAGCCGTTGGTCAAAAAAGAAGCACAGAAGCATCTTTGCTTTAAAATCTCGCCCTCAGCACCACGTGTGCAGTCAGCCTGAAGAACTATTTATCAAAAATACACCTTTTCCAAACAGCAAAAACTTCCTACAAAAAGGACTAGTGTGCTCCTGTAACAAATCACCTAAAATTCAGCTTCTCCTCTGAGGCACAGATCCTCCAGCAAGAGCCAAAGCCAACATTCCCTTTTTTTTTTGCAATTCTCAACATTTTAGTGAAATACACAGGGCCCATGTCTCCCTATCAAACATCAATTTCTGCATGAAATTCTTGAAGGTGATAATAGCTGGGAGGTCAGTAGAAAAATCAAGAACACATGAGCTAAGGATTGAACAGCGGAGCACAAAGAGAAGGGGACTTGGAACAAAATTCTCTTTGCAATCTCTCCATCAATAGATTGAAGTTAAAACATTGAGGAAAAAGCATTCACTTAAAATTTTCAGTGCTCATTTTTAATTAACAAATCCCAGCAGTTCTTGCTCACATAACTAAGGAAGCCCAAAGGTGGAAAGAATTCCTGATACCAGCACTCTTCAAGGCTTCTCTGTACATCATAAAAAAGCAAAACAGGCAAACTCAATTACAAAACCCTCTCTACAGATCCCTTCAACAATAAACCTCTATTCTTCTTGTAGATCAGCTGAAGAGATCCTCTATTCCCATTAATTTATCCTTCACCAGGCTCAAATTAGGAATATTGACACGGAAACACCATGCAAGGGTTCCCAATAACCCAGTAGCCTTCATGGATGAGGTGATTGATTCCTTCCCACTGCGTCCTCTCAGGAAAAGGAAAGGTCACAACTGATTCAAAGCAGTAACAACACAAAGGATTACTAGCAAAAAGACACTGGTTAAATAAATTTTAT
The DNA here is from genome assembly GCA_013400735.1 of Pomatostomus ruficeps. Lineage (NCBI taxonomy): Eukaryota > Metazoa > Chordata > Aves > Passeriformes > Timaliidae > Pomatostomus > Pomatostomus ruficeps. The sequence goes on from VYZT01053480.1 coordinate 74,642, forward strand.
CAGGATCTGGCGAGATGGGTGTGATTCTCGGGGAGGGGATATGAACGAAAGCACACGTTTAAAATGAGTTCTTACAGTGATCAGACATTGCAGTCGTTTCTCTCAACAGCACTTTTATGAGACATTGATATAGTCAATAATTAAATATAAAATCGAGAATGAGTGTCACAAAACAAGGAAAGAGTAAGGCTGGTCAGCCCCCAGATTGCCCCTCCAGCCGCTGTGCCTGTCCCTTGACCTTTCACTTTCCATTCTGCTGTTCTCACACATCATAAAGCAGTAAGAAAAGTTAATTTCCTCGCTGAAACCCCAAACCTACTTCAACTTAGTACAAAAATTGGGGGAATCAAAAAAAAAAAAAAAAAAACCCAAAAAAGAAGGAGGAAACATTTGCTTGTTAAGAGAGGTTCATAGACATTTTGGACTGACAGAACCAAGGGAAAATGCAAACAAACTTCAGACTATTAACACGTTTTTGCTGCCTGTTGTTTACCTGAATGTGACGTGCTGCATTATTCCTCACTCAGAATTACTGGCAACCAAAAGAAATGCCACAGGCAACACAAAAAGAAAAAAAAAAATAGCAGTTGCACACTGATCAGACCCTTGTCCTAGCTAGGGAGGGGTGAAGATGTGCAGGTAAAAAAGCTGAATGTAACAAGTCACCCATGTCCACATCCACGTGTATTTTATAGGAAGAACATTCAAAATATTGACAGGAGACAGTGATCCTAAAGTTTTCCTTTTCTCTTTCACTTCTATACAGACAGATAACAGCACAGAGGAGAACACCACTACAGCTTTCCCCCTGGCCAAGAGGGAGATCCTCACAAATATAAAAATGCTTCCCAGCTGTTGGATTGCTTCAGAACATAATCCAGGTGGAAAGAAAGGAATAAAATCTCTCCTCGTGGAACAACAGCAAAAATAAACCCCAAACCCTCAGGGATTTACATAATTCTCAAACATCCAACTCGGCAGTCCTGAACTTCTCAATCCCTGCTACAGTAGAACGTGGCACCACCCACATAAACGAGCAGGATTCCTTGGATTCTGGCAGTGCCACTGGGGTAACTACATGGAATTTAACTGTACTAAAATGTGAAACTTGGCTTTACATTCAGTGTGTTTGAGGAAGGGAATGTGACCATCAATCCCTCCATGCTTTATCCTTGCTGCCTGCCCACCCAGGAAGCTTTATTGTTATTACTTTGAGAGGAAAAGGAAGGTGCTGGTAAGAGCCAGAAGGGCAAGGCAATGATCTGGATGACAAAAATGCCCTGTTCTTTGGATGAAGTGTGTAAAATATTTTGTTAAAAGCCTCCATGATGAAAACATTAAGAACAGAAAAGGTCTCCTTAAAAATACAGAGCATTTCTGCCTCATCTTTGAAGTTCAAAGCTCAGGGAGGGGAAATGTTTTGCTACAATTCACTACAGGGTTGCTGTCATAAACAGAGATGACAATGCCCTCCACAGCACAGGGCCAGCCACAGACTCCAGACAAACGTCACTGCTTTAGGTTTCAAGTGGTTTATGCCTCTCTTTTTGTAGAAAAGGAACAGAGACACTTCTGGAACCTTCCCTGCAGAGTCTTTGCCAGCGTCCAGCTTTTGGGCAAAGGGAATCCTGCCACGCTGCAGAGTCACCGCGTTGAGGGTCAGGCTGTGACGCCGGTCATGATTCCGAGTCCGAGCCAGAGCTGCTTTCCCGGCTGATCTCGATTTGTAGGGAGGGTAAGTGATCCAAGCGACTCTTTTTTTGCCTGGACTGTTCTTTTTCCTTTATGAGAGCACCCCAAACCCTCTGGAGCTCTGAGTCATCTTCCTCTGGAGATGCCACAGAGTTTTCGGGTTTCTCTGGAGCCTTCTCCTGTGTCTTCGGAGCGGACCCCAATCTGGTCCATAAATTACCTAAGCAGATGGAAAACAAACATATTTTTTTAATAAACCATACAGGACTGAGAGGAAGAAGCCAAGGAACCAATTCTTAAATTCACTGCATCTCTTCAAACCCCTTCATATGCCTCCCACCTTAATATTTGGCATGGACCTGATTATGCTTTGAAGAGCAGTTGAAATGAAGCTCCAGGAGGCTCAGGGCAGCCTGGTTCACTGCTCCCCATTTGCAGAGGATGTTTAATCCACACCTGAAGCGCCCCAGCATTCCTGCCCCTTGTTTTAATGCCCAGCTTTAAAGCACTCCTTGATTTTCAGCCCCATAAAGACACTGCTCATAACAATCCCCAGCTCCTACCTCCCTGTATTTAGATTTCAAAGCTCTGAACAAGCATTTGCTAATTTATCCTGAATTTCATTCAACTTCACCCCTTCATGGCTTTTTGCTGGTGTTTCTCTCCGACTCCAAACCCAAAGGAATTGCAGCAGTCCAGCTCCTGCACAGGACTAACCTGACTTCTTCTCTCTGGTGTCAGAGTAGAGGCCTTTCACATCTTGTTTGGGGATTCCCAGTCTGCTGTGCACATCTGAGATGGGCTCTCGACGAGGAGCACAGGTACTGCTCGGAGGTTTGATTTCTGGAGAGTGTGGCCTTTTGCCCAGTCTCTGCCTCACATCTGGGGATATTTGCCGTGATTAAAATGACAAAAAAAATCCAGCTCAGTTTATGTTCATTCACTATTAAAACTAGACAAGTTCTGTTTTATCTTTTCTTTAATATTTTCGCTTAAGCTTTTCATACTCAAATTTCCTGGCAATGTCTGCAACACAGTTTATACAGATTTCATTTCAGGTTTAGCAATAAATTTGATATTAAATGTTTTCAAGTTGTGCTCTGTCCAAAAGATAAAAACCCAAGTTATCCCATGGCTTGCTGCATTTCTGGTGTAGCAGCAGAATGTGTATATATCCAGCAGGAGGTAAAATTCCATGAAAATGGGTCTGCCTTCAATGATTCTTTTCAGATTACAGATACCTTGATTTAGAAGTCTAACACTGCTTAGTATTTGGCAGAAAAAAATTTTAAAAATCCTTAATATATTGATACTTAACCCTTGCTGTGAATTTTGTATTCTGAAGTTTGCCTGGCTTAGCTGGATGCTCCCAATCTTACAGAGGGTCCAGACAAAAATCTGAAGGCAAAGGGAATTTTAGGACCATGTGCCAACTTGTCAGAGGTACCAAATGGGCAGGAGGGGTAAAATACACAAACATAGCTTTGATATTTCATTGATACAAGAAGGTATTTTTCACTTATCAGCCAGATAATATTACATATGTCAGAAGCAGCTGAAATTATAGACATTTAAGTCAAAGAAACAAGCTCAGAAATAAACCCTGCCAGTTGCAAAAACATCCATATTCATGTAAATACACATTTTTTATCTAAGTGTAGTCAGTGTTTCACATTTGATTTTGTGCATGACCTTCCCTGTGTGCTGCTCCTCAGTTGTAGTTCTCTACCAGAGGATCTCTGCCTCAAGGAGGGAGCAAATCAAAAAGGACAAAGTGGGGGAAATAGGCACAGGCAAAGAAAATGGATGGAAATAAACAGCACTAAAAAAGCTTTCATTAAAGTGTACTTGAGTTGTCCCCAAAGCAATTCCCAACTCCACCTCTTAGCGAGGACAAACTGTGAATGCAGAGTTCATCTGCAGTGGAGCACAGAATGAATGAAATGAATGGATTTTAGTTACAATTCTGCCCAACAATGAGTGACAGAATTACCTGATTTTACAGTGCTGTTTGGCTGCCGTGGCCCGGTGTTATTCTGACGCTTCTCTTCCAACAGGAGCCTCACATCTGCAACTTTCTCCAAGGATCCTTTGCTGCCAATCCTGTTTTTGATGTTGCTGGTGGCTATGCTGTCTGCTCGCATGGAATTCCTAAAAAAAATCATAGATTTGATGTCCCTTAAATGAAATGCAATCTAGTATAGTTACTCAATCTTTCTGTATGTAAAATTACATCACAGAAAATAACAGTATCAGGATTTCTCTCCTGAGAAACAGAAGTAAAAAATATTGCTTAGAAGCTGTTCAAGCCAGAATCCTAAATATAACAATAATTAAATGAATACCTCAGCATCCATTCCAAGGCAGGTTTTCCTCCTTAAGGCTGTGCCTCTGGGTCAAAACCCAGAGCAGGTAAGCAGCCTCAAAATTGGTGACATTATAATGAGCATAACCATCATACTGAATGTTATTTTATTAATTTTTTAATATATAATTTTGGTTAGTAAGCCCATAATGAACATAAATTCCTTTTTGTCATCAGCAATTAAGGGTTATTTTTAATTTCTGAGAAAAACAGCAAAGCACAAAGAGAAAACAGAAAGAGAAGTTGTTTCTCCCTGGCCTAGCTGTGAAATGCAAGACTGTGGTTGTTTGCATAAATTTCTATAGATTCTACTTCGAGTTTTATTATTATCAATAAGCAGGGTTAGAGAGAACTGCAACAGGAGCTGTACTCAAAAAAAAGTTAATTCTATTAAAATCTTCGTTTCTGTACTTCTTTGAAGAATATCTACTGCAAAATTGTATCAAGAACTGAAAAATAATTTTAACTTTGTCTTCAAGCTCTGACAGCTCTGTCACTAAAACCTTTTCACTGCTGATTTTAAAGACTAAGCAACTCTTACCTGATATTTTTCAGCTGTGACTCCACCTCATCCGCATACATGGTCATCTTCATGCTTTTCTTGGGCGAGGGGGTGGAGATCATTTTCAGCTCCAGGTCGTAGTCCATCTCGTCCGAGTCGGAGGCGCTGGCGCTGGATCTCCGGGCGGCGCTGCGCTCCCGGGCCTGCCGGAAAGCCTGCAGCTCGTCCCGGTACTCCACCACCACTCTGTCATCCTCATCCATGTCCTGGTCCTCCTCCTCCTCCTCTTCCTCCTCTATGGGCTCTTCAGGAACGTTTACCAAGCCTGCAGAGAAACCAACGCGTTCTGATCAACTGAATTTTAGCGTCTCTATAAAGCACTCGAAATCCAAACAACAAAACCCCACCAGACTGTAAATAATCATCTCCTGTGGTTCTTTAAGTCGTTCTCTCTTCTTAGAGAGAGAATATTTTGCCAAACGTTTTAAGTGGAATCAGTAACTGCCACAGGACAAAATGTCCCTGGTGGTCACTGCCTTGGAGGCCCGGTCAAGTACAAAGCTGGGCAGAGCAATTAAAGGACAACTGCCCCTTGGGGAAGGTGCAGCTTTGCCTTCCTGAGCCAAGGGCAGTTCCTAGGACCTCACAGGGCTTAATGGGCCAGCTGCTGCCTCTGCAAAAATCCCTTCCAGTCCTGCTGTAATGCCAAAAAGAACCCAGGTATCATTATCGTGAACTCATCAGAGACTGATTAAAACAGGAACAATTTCAATTCAGGCATCACTGGCTCTCAGGCATCTCTTCAGACAGCACTACATGACCAACATGGAAAATCTTCCCTGAGATCTGACACATCCATGGCTGTGTTTTTAACAGGCCAATCACACTTTACTCATGTCAGATTTTTACACCTGTTATTTTTCCACCTTAGGGAGCTGATGAAAATATTCAAGCCTAATTAACAGAACATTCTAATCTCTATTGTTCTACATCTACAGGTTGCTTTTTATCGACTGGGAGAACTGACTTAGCAAGGATGACAAATTGCCAAGAAGTCTGAAGAAGTCATTCATCCCTTCTTTTGGCTTTTGATGCTACAGCCCCCTTGCCCTAAATTTGTAAGGGAAAAATGTCACATGAGAAGCAGCAGCTATTTTGGGAAGCAACGAGCAGCAGGGGGTTTCTGCCTCAGGAATTCCCTGTAAACTCTTAAAATGGGATTCAGATTTATTTAATTTTTTTTTAGAGAAATTTCACACATCCCAGGGGGTTGGTGAGGTCCATTTCAAGGTCTTGCCCTGCCCTCCATGCCCCAGTGTCCCCACAGGGCTGTCCCAGTGCCACCAGTGACCTGAGTGCCGGTGTTTGTAGGGAGGGGTCAGGCCAACATCGTCCCCAATCAGGGTCCTCTTCTTGATCACGTCCCGATGGATCCGGCGGGAATGGTACCTCCTCTTCCTGGAAAAGCAGAGACGGGATGGCATTCCTGTCCCAGGAATTATGGCTCATTCCTTAAGCCCTAAATCCTGGATTAAGGATATGCAATTACCACCCACTTTAATGGCAGACACACGTTCATGTCAGGGATCTGAATGTTTTACATATGAACTTGATTTTCATGAGAGAATTCTCTCCTTGTAATTCACACTCACACTGCAAAAATATTATTTTTCTACATCAAATGAATAGAAAGAAAATCCACAAATCAAACCAGTTTTGGATGAGTTTGTCCAGTTACCTGCAACGTTCCAATTCCTCTGGCCAACACTCACCAAGAATTGCTAAGAATTCCTTTCATGCCTCCATAATTTGGATTGCCGTATTTCATGTAATACTGGCTTCTCCTTGCAGCTCCCAGCTCCTTTTTGTCATCTGCAAAAAAAAAAAAAAAAATTACAGGAATTTTTCCCTCTCAGAACATAGCATAAAAATAAATACCCATCCAAAGACACAGAGAGACTGAGTATGCCTGAAAATCAGCATTACTTCAGCTTCCTCCATGAAGGATTCCATTTTGCTGACACCTCTGGAATTTCTCCTACCACCATGGTTTTATTTGTGTCTAGAAACTTAATTCCAGGGAGACTGGGTTTCCACAGATCAGCTGAGCAGAGCATTACATCCCCCGTCACTGCTGGAGGCTCCACTCACCTTCTTCATCCCCTTTCTTCTCTTTCTGAATGTGCCACTTCCTGCACGGCCCAGAAATTATAGAGATTTTCATTTTACTCATAAATAAAATGAGTGTTTAGCAGTAATTTCCACTAATCCTTTGCTGGCATCTCAGGTTATATCCTTGTTTATAAAATGTGGAATTTACTTCTGGAAAAAGGCATCACAAAACCATGGAATTGGGAAGAATGCCCTGAGCCCAAGATACAATTTCCAGGTACAGTAATTTTCATACAACTCAAACTGGGTTTAACTGACACATGAAATGTGGATTTATGGCAAAATCTTAAAACCTAATGTTATAAATAAATGCAT